>CALNHX010000708.1:0-295694 GCA_940337035.1 Agriotes lineatus | reverse complement strand
TGAAATGAAATCAATTGCAATTTAGAAAAAAAATCTTTTTATCCAACAATGTATACGTTGACAACAATACATATTTAATCTTTCCTTGTTTTATTCGATTTGCAATTGAAATTTAATCAATGTTGAATAATTTTGCCCCCCCCAGAACATAACCTAAAATGGAAACAGTACTAGTTATCACCAAATGCAGTTTTATAGCTTTTGTTGTAAGAGAATACGAAAAACTGTATATTCACGTTTAATATGAAATTAAGAAATGCTGTACAGTGTTGACGTAATCCCATATAACAATTTTACTGTTATAATAAGAGTAACAGCAGTAGCTCTTCTAAGCCAACGAAGAACAGTTCTAATTGTAGAGGTCTAGAGCAGTATTGTGTTTTATTACATTTAACAATGCCTGAAACTTTACTAAAAGACCCAGAAATGCAATTTGGGGCTATGACTTTCTTTGCCAAGGAACACAAAGGCGAGACTTGTGGCAGCAACGGCTTGCCTTTAACACCAAATTCTATTATTATTTATGGAAAAGCCCAAGTTCTTAAGACCATAAAGCAACCTTACTTATGCCAATATCTGGATATAATTCGTGGAAAGCATGGTAAGTTGAAATTAAATTAAAATTTTGCATCGCTGTCTACATTTTGCTTGTAGAACGAACAATAGTCGTATCGCAGCACTGTGGGGAGCCGCTTTCCAACTTTTTAAATAAAGACATTCTTACTACAGAAAATATCAAACGCATTGCGTATCAAATGTTAGTTGCTTTAAATGAGCTGCACGATAGGAGAATCATACACCGTAATTTAAGTACGGAAAATGTACTCCTGCAAGAAAATAGAAGTATCAAGTTGTTTAATTATGGTTTATTTCATATGACAGACTGTGGGAAATTAGTTTCGTTCCCTATCATGTGAGTACATATGTATTATTGTAATGCAGTAATAGTTTTTAAATTTTAACATTAAATGATTTATTATGGTAAAATTAAATCTGGGAATACGTATTTATAATGATAATAGCAAAACAATCTATAAGACTCCGTGGCGCAACGGTAGCGCGTCTGACTCCAGATCAGAAGGTTGCGTGTTCAAATCACGTCGGGGTCATGTATTTTTTTTTATTTTTCCAAATCACAATTGTACAAGATATTGATATGATATTGTAGTAATCATTATTAGTTGTCTTTTTAAGATTTTTCACAAGAAACGAAGGTATAAAGTGACTACTTTCAGCAATAAAACACAAGAGGTGAGATTAGAAGGTTTAAATTGTTTATTTAGGGTACGGTTGTTATGAAATTTGGTGAAGATCCTTTTAATGCGCACCTGCTAATACTGGAATATTAAAAAAGTGGACTTGACTACCTCCTTGGACTTTCCCATACTGGAAACTGTTCATATCGTCTTTATTCAACAGTCTTTACAACATATCAAAATTTCAATTCGATGACTCACGTCTTCACCGTGATAAGCGTTTACACTTTCACGTAAATTGCGGGTAAATATAAAAGAATGTGTAGTTCAAAACGTGACCACCGAGCTTCTGTAGATGGCGCCAAGTGGACAAGCCGCCACTGTGCTAGTTTATGTATTATTTTCCTCAAAACGGCTGTAGCACAGAGGTGAAATTTTCTAAGTACCTGGAAATTATATTTTCTAGGGCATACAAAATCGATTTTTTTATTTTAGCGGAAAAAGATTCTTTGACGCAAAAATATAACAACCGTTAGAATAAAAAAATTATTTTTCAAAAATAGAGGGGGGAGGGGGCCGGTGCGCTTACATATATCCACGAGTGTAATATTTTTTTGCATATTCATATGCTCCATTATGCACTGAGCAATTCAGTGAAAACCCCAGCTACCTATCTTGTTTTGTTTATTAATTAAAGGGGTTTAAATTTTCAAACTTCAAAGCTTCGTAGAGGGCGCCACAGATAATTCATGAGATTCTTTAAAAAACAGATCGATAGCCCTTTTCGGGGTCTATCAGTGTATGAATTTTAAACAAATTCCTGTGGGCAGTTTTTGAGAAATGATTTTTAGAAAATTTCCAACATTTTGAAAATTTTTAATTTAGGCCCCTTAATATTTTTCAAAACACTTTTGATATCACCTCATGTTAGCCTTCATATACTATTCAGAAAAAAAATCAATTGAATCGATTCATCCGTTTTTGAGTAATAGGGTGTTAAACTCAAAATTTTCAAAAAATCATAGCGCCCTTCATTTTAAACCTAGCGAGTTCGGCAAAAAACTAGCAGATTTGTCTTATGACCCTATATCGTTATCCGCGATAAAATTTTCAAAATTTTAATCACGAAAACAGTGATACCAAAAAAACATGCGTAACTTCCGCTTCCGGTTTCGGATTTTTTTGAAAAGCTTATTTTGTCGATGAATTTTTGATACACCCCCGCATTCCAAAGCGCATCAAAATCGGAGCAATACTTTCGGCTGTAGGAGCGTCACCCACCCACACACAGACAGACATTTTTTAAAAACCACTTTTTTGGGTTCCTAGAGGCCCAAAACGGATATTTCTGTGAAAATCTCGATTTCCAAAATTTTCATGATTCCAAGACTTCCCTATACCTATGGGTATGGGAAAGTAAAAATGTAGCAGTTACAGCACTTATGGAAATAAAAAAATTAGGTGTGATCACCACACAACTTTCTTTTACTGCTTGCAATTTTTTCAGAAGCTACTTGCAAAAGAACTGTTTTTACAAAAATGATAGACAATTACGTAATATATAACAGCGTTTTAAAAAATCGATTCCCACTGTTTATTTTTGAAATTATATTGCGATATTTCCAAAAACTATACTTCGTTCAAAAGAAGGTTTTAAAGAAAAGTTGTAGATAATTACATAATATATGATCCTGTAAAGACTGACATCGTTAACAACCACTTTTTCTGAATCAGAAGACATGAAAGCGCATACTTCCGCAAAAATCTCGAGTTCGATAAGCTTCATGATTACATGTACCTATACATATATGAAAAAAAGAAAACTTATACGTATCCGACTGTAACAGGACTTAAAAGTTGCGTGTTGGTGAGTACATTACCAGGGAATATTTAATTTTTGGTTTTATTACCACTTTCAGCCCTCTACTTAGGTTCAAAGTTTTAGAATTCTGGCATGTCGGACATAAAGAGATAACTTATTTCTTTTATGGAGGCCTATGTAAAAATAATAATCATTGTAAGGTATTTTGTATTCAAAATAAAAGAGTAGTAGTGCAAATAATATATTACTTCACAAATAGTTAAAATAGGTATACTTAAGACATAATAAAAATCACTTATAATAATGCAGAAGACTAAAAGCCGTGTTTACACAACTAAAAGTACTATGGTTGCGTTCCACCATTTCTATTTTTGGGTTTTTGTAAACAAACTTCCCTTAACTTTTAATAGCGATATTATCACAGAAAACAATTATTTATTATCGCTATTTTTTGTGTTTTTTAAAACTATGCAGGCAGCTTCAAACGGATGTCAAATTTCTTTAATAGCCATATCTCGTCATTGAATGCTGCCAAACACTCAAACAAAGAGCCTTGCGTTTTAACATAGTGTAAAAGCAACTCCAATGCTTACGCTACATAACCTAACCTTCGGTGCAACTGTGAGCTAAGTGTTGTTTTATTATAATTAATAGAAAAGATGATGTGCTTCGCCACCGATTGCAAACATTATAATGAAAAACATACGTGCAAGTTTTTTACGTTCCCAAAAGAACCTAATCAGCGGCGACGGTGGATTATATTTCCTATGCGGTGGATAAAATGAATTAGGTAAGAATAAGGTTATGTTATGGTTTTTGTTTAATAAGGGCGTTTTAAGAAAACTAATATCTATTTTATATTTTTAGGAGACCAAATGCCGTCCAAAAGAATGGGTGCGTTCAGCCGGCGTAGCGCTGATTTAGTGCTCGCTTTTTGCTAAGTTCAAGCAGCTGCGAGCGGCTGAACGGCATTTGGGTTAGCCAAAGAGGATATGTATCCTCTTTGGGGTTAGCGATCGCTGTGTTTACTAACAAACGTCAGTTTTGAGCGCGTCAACAGAATGGAGCAAATTGATCACTTAATACTCGAATTTGCTGCAGATGATGTGATGGAAATTAATCCATTAGTGCAATTAATGCCGTTGTTAGAAAATAACGGAAACTTATTGCAGTTGATTGATTTGGATGCAGAAAAGAATGATGAGGCTGTTCATAATGTCAACTACTTTGAGGAAGTGGTACCACGTTATTCACCGCAGGAGTTTTGTGAACATTTTAGAATGTCCAGAAATGTTATGGAGGTATCTATCTAGCAATATTAGTACAATTTTGCTTACTTAAAAAATACAGTGCAACTGTATTAATTTGTATATATGAAATGCATGTAATTAGGTATTTATAAACATTTTACAATTATTTGTTTATTTCAGATGCTTGTGGTGGACATAGGCAATAGAGTAGACATCGAAGGCAGAATCGATCTTGGAAAAAAGACTCTGTTTACCATATGGATGTTGGCTAAACCGGAATCGTATTTGGCATGCTGCGATCGGTTTGGAATGTCGAAAGGCACCGGTCATCTAATTTTTTATCAAATTTGCAATATTTTGTTGCAAATGATGCCACAAGAAATACGATGGCCTACTAACGAGCAGGCGATTATGACAGCCAACACATTTCATGCACGAACAGGCTTTCCTGGAATTGTGGGGGCTATAGACGGTTGCCACATCCCTATAAAAGCCCCAGCTCATAACGCCGTTGATTCCTTGGTGATAGTGCATATCCATTAATGAAAAATGTAATGGTGCCATTTAGGGATACAGGCCATTTGACACCGATGCAAAATAATTTTAATACGAGATTAAGTACAGCTCGAAGCAAAATAGAGCAAGCGTTTGGACGGCTAAAAGGAAAATTCCGAAGGCTGAAATACCTCGATATGAATATTGAAAATGTTACAACAGTCGTCACCGCAGCTTGTGTTCTACACAACTATATAATACGTAGGGAAGGACTGCAAAATGTTGATTTAGGGCCGATTCTACAATGCAAGTATATACCTAGAATAAGCTATCCCGAGTATAATTGTCATAGTTTCCTTTGTTACAGCAATCGTTTCTAGGGTATTTATTCCCCGAATAACTTTATCCTTGGGTTGTAGAACCGGCCCTTAACATTGAAGAAAATAATGCCAATGAGGATAGACCTCATGAAGAATTTTTCGATGACGTAAATATTGGGGTCCAAAAACGAAACAAAATAATGCAGCAAATTTTCTAAAAGTGGCAAATATTTAAATGTACGATAAATTGTAAATATGTATATATACAGTATGTCCCCAGATTGAGTTTACAATAGGTATGATTGACCAAAAATTTTCGAATTGGAATTTCATATTTTGGGATTCCGCCCTGCTTGGTGTGAAACGAATTTTAAGAATATTTTCAGTTTTTGAAAAACAAGTAGGCCTTGACAAGGAAGCGAAAAATATTTTATTGTCAGGTAAACTACCCTTTTTGTTCATGATACGGCAAAATTGTATTAAGAAAAGTTGTTTACAATGAGAAATTATGATCCTATACAAAATTTCAGAAAGATCTTGCGACTTAGATTAAACCGTTATTTTTTAGATTAAACAAATTGCATTTATTAAAAATGACGGTTTAATCTAAGTCGACAGAGCTTTCTGAAATTTGTTATAGGGCCATAATTTATGATTATAAACAACTTTTCTTAATACAATTTTTCCGTATCATGAACAAAAAGGGTAGTTTACCTGACAATAAAATACAATTTTCTAAAAACTAACAGTTTTT
Organism: Agriotes lineatus; assembly: GCA_940337035.1. NCBI lineage: Eukaryota > Metazoa > Arthropoda > Insecta > Coleoptera > Elateridae > Agriotes > Agriotes lineatus. The sequence goes on along the minus strand of CALNHX010000708.1, from coordinate 289,857 downwards.
TATAAGTCGACAAATCGTTCTGAAATTTGGTATAGGGTCATAATTTATCATTATCAACAACTTTTCTTGATTAAATTTTGCCGTATCATGAACAAAAAGGGTAGTTTACCTGAAAATAAAATATTTTTCGCTTCCTTGTCAAGGCCTACTTGTTTTTCAAAAACTGAAAATATTCTTAAAATTCGTTTCACACCAAGCAGGGCGGAATCCCAAAATATGAAATTCCAATTCGAAAATTTTTGGTCAATCATACCTATTGTAAACTCAATCCGGGGACATACTGTATACAGGCTGATTTTTTTATCATGTAACAACTTATAAGCAACCCATTATGCAGAAGCATACATAATGCATGCTTCTGCATAATGGGTTGCCTACAAGTTGTTACACGATAAAAAAATCAGCCTGTATATATATACCGTGCGTCCACGAGACTACGCACCATGGCGCTGGAGTGATGCTAGTTTATTTTAAAGATCTACTCTTCCGATGGCAATTGATAGTCAAACGGTTGCTAATCATTGACCATTAAAATTGAATTTGCAAGTAACAAATAAAGTGCCTTCGAACGTTTTTGAGTGGTCATGGCTATACAACGTATGAATAATATGTTGATGGCACTGTAAGTCTTATGTCAAATCTGAGGTTAGCAGGTTGGGTTTTGCGTCAGTCTGTGTCAAAACTGACGCAAAACCTAACCTGCTATCGTCGAATTTGACACCATACGTCAAGTTGAATACGACTAATCATTTATTGCCATAGAAAAATAAATACAATAGGGTTTGTCATTAAGCTGTTTTCGTAAAAGCAAGAGCTGATCTTTGGGATAAATTAACGTTGCTCTGATTCCATGGTGCGAAACCCTGTGGACACACAGTACCTATGTAGTTGATATTTTGTAAATATATTTTATAAAATTAGCATGTTTTTGTTGTGTAAGTGTAAACATAGTCAAAGGGTCATTCATGCAGCAGCAGAATTACAAAACAATTAGGCATCCTTTTTAGAGATCTTCTCTCGGCATTTTAATTAACAACTTTGAAAAGGGTTACATACAGGGTCCGGCAAACGGCAAGATTTCGTAAATACTTTTATTGTTGAAAAATTATTTTTTTTATAATTATTAATACATTAATGGGAAATAAAAGAGTAGCCATTTGATTTACAATGTTAAAAATTTTTTTTTTAAATACTACATCTGCCAAATGTCCTCCGTTGACATTAAATTTATGCATTCTTGGAGTCGAGCCTGAAAGCTTTGCATCACTCTTCGCAGCATATCAACAGGTATTGCTGCAATCTCGTCACGAGTTTTTTGAAAAGCGATGCAGGGTAACGATTTCTTTTGCAAGCTGCTAGCACCGTACCGAACAAACTGGCTGTTAAACGAAACCTGCGAATAATTAATCACAAGGGATTTTTTTACTGCCCTATGGTTTTCTCAAATATAGTTATTACTTGGTCTTGAGAAACATTCACTTTTTGTTCAAAATAACTAATTTTTTCAGATATATTTTGATATTCTGCGAAGAAAATTATATAACTAATCTGCGGAACAATAATATCTTCCTGTGCAGTAAGTTTAGGTGCTAGAAGCCAACTGAATCCTGCCAGCCCTCCAAACGAAGCCAATTTTTCTCTAAGCGTTTCGATCACTTTCTTGGTAACACTTCTCTTTGAAGCTCGATATTCCTTAGACGGCAAAAACAATTCATCGATTGTTTTCAAGTTTTCATCAAGTGCTTTAGATTGTTTACGCACTGACCAGCTACATGACTGGTCCGTAACTGATATATTATAATGGGCAAATGGTGCCAGTGCAGCAACATGGTGACATGAAACTTGTCCACGAGGACATGTGCAAGAAGTTGAGGTTATGTTTTTGTCTTCATCGAGGAAGATCTACAAAGTAAAAATATATACTTAGTATTCGTTACTGCTTAGAATCCATCTGAAGCAGCAATCAGTATTTTAAATAATTATACTTTTTAAGCTAAAATGTATCTTACCTCAACATATGCTCTTTGGTATCGCTTATCTTTCATGCTTGCGTGTACTGTACCATTTACCATTTAATACTGAACAGAAAAAGAAGACACTATTCAATTCAGCAGTATTCGCCGTATCCAATATGAAAGAAAGTTGCCCGGAGGCTATCCAAGAATGTCCATAAAACGCTCTCCAGAGGCGAGCGTTCCCTTTCCAGGAACTTTCCATTTGAAAATATATTTTTTTGGAACTTTTCCTTATTGCCATTCTCTAGCGTGGTTTTAAAACTTTCTTTAGTGCAACAAAAGTTATTAAATTCGTCCTAGATTTTAAATGCGGCATTTGCCGCGGGTTTCAGCTAGTAAATCAATAAATCATAAAATTCCAAAATATGGGAAATTGGTTTATCCTGCTGCATAATCTTGTTTAGTCTCGAATGAGGGCATTTCTGATCTGGATTTCCAGTTGTTCGTCAGTTATGAAGAACAGAATAGGTGGGGGAGTTACTTGAAAATCAGGCCACACTATCATGTCAAAGTAATCCACAGCAGAAAATTCTATTTTCGGTGGCTTGAATACTCTGATAGACGTAGACTTACTGTTTTTTCTGGCTTTAATGATTCTTCTCACGGCAAGTTTCCTGATGTGACGTCGGCTGTCCAAATCATTGTTAAAAGTAGGTTTTCGGATGAGCGAAAAATCCATTTCTTTCCAATACGGGATCAATTATCGACTTCAGATCATTTGTGAGGTATCACGAAAAACTTACCAATTTGAAAAAATGAGAAGCTCCTTCTGTGCAGGAAGGTTTTCTTTTTATTTCGAACCATACAGAAGTTTTTAAGTTTTCGTCTGGATCCTGGGCCGAAACATATACAGTAGAACTCGGTTATAACGAATTCCACGGGACCGCTATATTTGTTTGTAATAACCGTTATTCGTTATACCCAAGAAGGTCATAATTTGATCAAATTTCCAACTTCCGTATAATTTCTACTTTTTCGGAAACCGATAAAATTTTCCGTTTGACTCCCGACATTTTTCCACAACTAGAAAATGCGTAGGTACATACAGAATGTCAGTAAAGGAACGACCAAGATACATCTACTTGAAGATTTTTGTAACTCTTTTTGTTGCGTTATAGGCCAACGTCTTATAGCTATTGTATTTTTAATCCTGTAATGGGTTTTGTTAAATACAATAGCTAAGACGTGGCTATGACGCAACACTTTCGTTTTGCAGAATGCGATAACAGAACTGATCCATAACATCGGGCAAAACCCATTATCGCTTTTCGAAGAACTGGATCCTGCAGGTAGCTGCTGGATTCTAAGAAAAACGGAGTTGCTTACAATGCCCACTATCTCGCGCTATTGTACAGAGTGCTAGAGAGAGCTAGAGAAAGTGGCCTACTGCGAAATTTAACTGACCACTATTTTCCTAGAAATCCTTCCTTATTATAATGTTGCCACAACAAAATACCTAATATCTTTCAGTTACATTTTATTAGGAGATGAAAAGGATCAGTTCTGAGAATGTATTCTTAAATTTTGGTTTGTTATTCCCGTGAAACGAATTCGTAATAAACATGAAATACATGCATTAAATCAAATGTAATTCAAATATACCTTCAAAATTATTCGTTATAAACGTGAATTCGCTGTAACCGTGATCGTTAAAAGCGAGTTCTACTGTAGTCTTAAAATCCGATTGCCCGTAGTGAGCCAGCGAGAATGTGCTAACTTTCCGGGATGTCGATTTGCGAGTTCTATAGGAAAATTCCCAGAAGCTACTGCTTGATACATTTCATAAAGGTATTTTTGATCCGTGCTAAGATTGTTAACCACATCTTTTTCAATATCGCGCAACTTTCCAGCTACTGGCGTAAAAATTAAAACTAGATTTTTTTCGCAGGTGTCAAAGCTTTTCCGATAGGGCCAGAATACTCTCGGGGTCCAGAAGTACAACCATCGAGGCTAGTAAACAAATGCCTTAGTGGCAATTCATTTGCATGCAGTAGGCAAATCAACCACTGAAGTGGTCTTCCTAAATGTAGTTCAAACAATCGAATTACGCCACTCTTCCAGCCGGTGGTAGTTGGTGTTCCATCACAACGAATGCAAACAATATGCTCAGAATCCAAATCGTGCCTTGAAATAAAATATATAATAGAGTCAGATATGGCTTTGCCTGTCCCAGCAGGTGGTGTCACATGGTCCAAGTAAATAGATCCTGATTTAGAAAAGATCGAAACATGTTCTTCTATTTGTATCTTTGAATAAAAACGTTTATCTTTCTTGTCTATGTTGAGCGTTTTATCTTTCCTTCCATCAAAATATATACTTTTAAGATCAACCGTAGATATTTTTTTTTGATGATATTTTCTTGATTTTGATACTGCTCTCCGAACTTTATTATTGTCAATTAAGAGGGTTTTATTCTCAGTCGTAATAAGCCCAACATCTTGCAACACAGCAGAAGCGACTGCAGCAGCTGATCGATTTGATACCCCGTATCGATCACAAACGTTTGCTAGAGATGGTAGATCTAATTTATTTCGTTTGTTACTGGAGGTCGACGGTTCTGGACTTGTTGAACTTCCTTCAGAAATATCTCGTTTGGTGGTTTTTGTCTGTAGACTGGTTGAGGGAGTCATATAAACTGCCTTATTCGAAATATTCGCTCGAGAAGCGTCTGTGTTATCTTCTTTCCGTTGTTGTCTTTTCTGAAGTCTTGCCGTTACCTCCTTATCAATAGCACCAATTATCATTTTTCTACTACTTCTCTGGTTGGTGAGGAACTCCTGGTCTAATGCTGGTACTTTTTTTTATTTCACGCAAGATGCGACGTTGGTAGTAAAGTTTGCAACCTTTTCATCGTATTTATTGTTTTTTTTTGCTCTTAGGGAATCGAATTAGCTTCAAATATGCGTCGTAATCAACATGTTTGAAACTTGGGTGTGACTTACTATAGGAATAGAAGCAGATTGCCAGATGTTTTCAATTGTTTTCGTAACAACAAAAATTTCTGAATTGGGTGGTTGTTTTCCATAATTTTTTTCTTTCGTATATTTTCTTGTATGGGGAATGCATTTTATAACGTCTTTTATGTAGATAATTTCTTCAGGTCAAGGCCAGAATATGCACCAAAAAACCGACACGTCCCTTCGGCACGTCTTGCTCCCAAACTCATGATTACTGTTTTTGTCTGTATTAAAAATCACTTCTTAGACGTTTTCGTCGTTTTTCTAAGTAATAACAGTTTATATCAAGTCAAATTTCACTAAAACAGTCACTGATAACAAATGCAGAGTACACCTACTACGTTAAACCATAAGAAACAAATGAACGAAAACGAAAGAGATTTATGCTTGTTTGACAATAGCAGCTCGCGCATGGCTAGTTGCAAATGATCTTTTTCGTGCCAGAAAAGTGGTTTCTACTGGCTTCAACGAGCTAAATATAGCAAGGTTTGTTTAAAAAGAGGCCTTATTCCTTCCTGGAAAATAAGTAAAATGTAGGAATATAAAATGTTGAAGACGTGAGTAAAATTGCCTTTTTCGGAAAATTTTACTGAATGTAGATTGCTAAAAATACTTTCAAGGATTTTTTTATCTATTTTTTCCGTCATCAGCTAGCCAATACGCAGCTTTTGGGTGCTATTACAACGGAAATTTTAAATAAAAAAAACTTCGGCCCGCCCTAATGATTACCTACTAAATTTTCGTTTATGAAGTAAAGTAGAAGGTGACAAAAAAATGAGGGTTTTGTGGCACCTATTCTACATAGGACTAATTTGTGGTTTTGCAACTTTGCTATTCTGTGCTTAAAATTTACAAAATATCAATTACATGAATCTAAAATAAAAATATAAATATAATTATCTCTGAGAGCTTATGGTACTAGACTATTAATTAATTTTCAAAATTGCAAAGGACTGAAGGTAAACATATCCCATTACCAAAGTCTAACCAAATTATAATAGTTTTTAATTAATTGTAAGAAAATGTTGTTTACTTAATGCAAGCGTAGCGCTTTTCCAACTGCGCTACCCGGGCTTCTCCTTTATCTTAGATTTAATTCTTAAGTTTTTATGTCATGCTTGTTATGATTTTTGTAATTTTCAAAATAAGTAGGTTCACATTTTTTCTTCATAACCATGGAGGCCTAGCCAGAATGACATATTTTACAGTCCAATTAAATTTATAGAAATTTGAAATATATTTTTGAGATTTTGCTTTTCAGTTTTAAATTTTGTAAAAACTAACCTTTTTTTTCAAATTTGATACGTCTATAGAGCTGTTTAAATACTCTTGTTAAGCCTACAATTGTTGCAAACTACAGTTGACCGCTCTTATAGAGTTTTGTAAAATGTAGAACTTAAAAAAAGTTATTGTCTTAAAATGTACACAACTACATGTATAGAATTACAGTTTAACACGTATTAGCTTGCATGTTGACCTGCTTCATGCGAGAAAGAGTGAGTACTAGGAGGAACAAAGACAAGCTGAAGTTCAAGCTATGCTGCCGCTCCACTGCTCTCACATTGTAACTAGAATGTACGGTTGTAACCAAAACAAAACAGGTACACCAATTTTTTCCCAATGTAAACGAACTTTTAGAATAAAGTAACCTGTGCATTTGAATTATGTGTCACATTTTTCACGGTCATCGAATGCCGAAAATTGGTTATTTGAAAACATGCCCCATCATTTGAATGATTTCTAAAAAGGAAGAATTGTTGATAGGGTAATGAGAAGATTGCCAATAAGAGCGATTGCCAGTCAGTTTAATATATGGAAAAATACAATTTATTTCCTGAATATATGAGAAATTTCCTAACTTCCATAACAGATTGCAAGCTGTAATTGCAAATCGTGACGACATTACAAGGTATTAATATAATTTTTGTTGGAATGCATTCTCTGTTTGTAAAGGTATTTATTTATAACCTTTTCTTTTTTATTAGTAATTTGCATAATATGGCAACAAAATTACAGGTAACTGTAATTTAGGAGTATGCAAACGTTTTAAACAATACGTGCAATACAGGTAACTGTAGTTTAGGAACATGGGAACAGTTTAAATGGTACCAAAATGTTAAAATATTGTCACTTATAATACCATGAGTACCTAGTCAAAGTTATGTCGACTACTTTTGCGGTGGTGTCACGAATGTCCATTGCGCTCAGTACCATTAGCCTAATGCTAAGCTCAATGGAGATGAGTAGTGATGAGTAGTGATGAATGGCATTAGAGGGACTATTCAATGAACCAAACTACTTTTTCAAATTAGTTTTCAGTAAATCTAGCATCAAACTTCGTGATTTTTATAGTAACAGAAAACTAAAATTGACTTTTTCTAATAAAAATCACATTTGTTTAAAATATTCACTTGAATACCTTCCAGGAAGATATATCCGTTGATATTTTTTTGATTGGCCAAGAAATGTCAAATACTGGATTTTCATTGGTCACTTTTTGACAGATGACAGGTGAATTGAATAGTCACTATAACCTATTTAGGTTTACCCATTTTTATTGGTAACAACTGTACCAATTCACAGTTACTTTTATTTTGTTTTGTGTGTATAACAGTGGTATTGCCGTTATAGAACTTGTTGGTGCTAGAACCTTTTTTTATTGCATATGTGTTGAAGTATTCATTGGTGTTTGATTGAAAGGAGATTTCTGATTTGGGAAGTATAAAAAATAGATCCTAATTCCCTTTATTGAACAACACTTGTATGACGAACTGATGCATGATGATGATGAAAATGACTTCCCTTTTTTTTATGAGGATAAAAGTGACACAGAATACGAAGAATGTAGCGATGTAGTAGATGACAAAATAAGAGATTCTGAAATTACAAGAGTTGAAGGGGTTGTTGAGTCCACTGAAAATGCATATTTTGTTGAACTTTCTTGGGAATACATGAGCCCTGCTACATAAAAAGCAACCCCATAATATTTTTAGAAGGCATTTCAGAAGCGTTACCTTTATTTATTTCTAGTGATATTATCGATATTGTAAAATTTATGAAGCAGAAAGCTGCTGCTTACGTTCAGTCCAATGAGAAAGGTATAGAGCAGGGGTGGCGAACCACTGGCACGCGTGCCATTGATGGCACGCTGCAAAATAATTTGGGCACGGCCTTAATTAAGGAATTTAGGTACCTCATCGAAACAATGTATTTTTCGTCTACATTTGAGGTCATAGTAACAAAGTTCATTGTGAACAATGCTACCGGTGCCGGAACGGCAACAGACTGCTCGACAGAGATAGGTAGATTTCGCGCGAATTTCTGACCGAACGGATGGGAGTGAGCTAGCGCGGGCGACGCGGAGGGACGGCGAGAGGGGCGCTGTTACGCTTAGTTTGTAGTTCACATGCAGTATTTGAAATAACTAGTTGGATTTTAAGCATTTATTTTGTAAGTTTTTCCCTGGATCGTTAGGCAGCCCTATTCACATTTATTTTTAAACATTGAATAAATTTTCCCCTGCGTAGCTAGGCAACCCTATTTTCATCTTGTGATAACATTTTTCAGCAAATTACAGCTATGTCGCTATCAATTTAGACCACTCTGCATTCCAATAGTTTTTCTGGTGGTCCTTTTCCAATTTTTTGGAGATTTTGATAACCTGAGTTGAATTGCTTGTGGTAGTATTTCTCGACCTTTTCCATCCCAGCCTTCGCTTGAATAAGTTGGTTGTGTCTCGGCTTCGTGCTTCACCAGCTTAATTATAGCTTGGTTCATTTGTGAGAGAGAATTTGGAAGCAACGAAAGCCCACTGAACGTTAGGATAATTGTTTATGGTTGCAATCCTTACGTTCACTACGCTCTTGCGGAATTTTGGGGGCCACTTTCGTTGTTTGCACGGCACTCCAGGCTGTCCGCCACCTCCAGGTTAGTCTTCTTCAGGTCCCGCCTTTTAGCTCGGTTATGTACCTAGGGATATGTATTTTTAGCATATTTCTACCTGGCATTATTTGATGGCACGTCATGGCCTCATTAACAATTTCTTTAGAAAAAATGGCACGGAGATCAATAAAGGTTCGCCACCCCTGGTATAGAGGCATGGAGAGATGTAGACCGAGATGAAATAATAGTAAATAATAATATACTATAAGTTAGAAAAATAAGTCGTTATATGTAAGTGAGATCTTTGTTTTTATGTTCTGTACAATAAAGTTCAAAGACGGTACAAACTGGCAACTGTCATAGAATTAGTAGTAGTTTATAATGAAACATGTTATTAAACATGTTATAGCCACTTGTGAATAATAGCTGTTTTTAGTTACTGAAAATGGTTACATAAAGTGTAGTGATGGGAAGTTTCGATACTTTTGCGGACTCGTTCATTCCAATCCCATTCCGCAAGTAGATCGAGTCCATCGGATTCGATTCTCGGATCGGCATCAAAATTGAATGTGCATTTCGGACACCCGGGGTCCTCGATCGTTCGGGACCCGGAACGAACAACGCTCGTATCTTTATTTTGGTGAGTGGTCACGCAGTCGGTAATTCAGTATGTTTATATGTCCCAAACATCAATTGGGCACATACAAAGCCGCCAAAAGCCATAAATCACTGATAACTGTTAAAAAAGCATGCAACTTCGGCCGTATCATGTGTCGCCTGTCGACGTCGAGCCTCAAAAACGAACACCATCATCATTTGCTGTTCCCCATCAAAACATTGTATTGTATTCTATATTGAAATGGATTGAATAACGGAATGTCAAAGGAATGAATGTCCGCGAGAATTGACGCCTCGCGACCTTTTCGTTCCTCGGAACGAATCCCGACCGAAACTTGGACTCGATCCAAATCGATCCTGCCCCGGATTCGATCCTTTGTATCGAATCCGACCGGATCGACACATCGCTAATAAAGTGCATCAAAAGCCGCTACTGTGAGATGAAAGCTTCTATCAGCATATTATTACTGAAAGGACAATTTAGACATTTAGAGAATCTCAAGAAGATAAAACAATTTACTGAACAAAAATGAAGTCTTGTGCAAACCTATCTATTTGGCACCAATGTCTCAGGATAGATTTAAGAGTATATTGGGATTCTTTCGTTTTAATGACATCACCACCAGATATGAAAGAAAAAAAAGTCTGACAAATTAGCTCCTTTACGCACAATCGTGGATTTATTTGCATCAAACTATAAGAAGTCATACGAACCTGCTTCTGTTAGGACAGTCTATGAACAATTGGTTGCCTTCCCTGGACGGTGTTCATTCAAAGTTTATATTCTCAGTAAATACAGAATGAGAGTGTGGGCACTTTGTGATGCAGAAAACGTTTCTTGCTACAATTTTGACGTGTACATAGGAAAGGTCGGAGATGCTGCAGAAATAGGAACGAAGAGTTGGGAGGCAACTTACAGAACACTAGAATAACTCAGGAAGGAACATAACCACCAATAACTTCTTCATGGACACTTCCTTAGCAGAAGAATTTTTAAAACAACAAATACCTGTGGTTGGTACAATGAGAAATAACAGAAGGGATGTTTCAAAATCACTAACAAACTTATTTGGAAATATTTTTCCGTCAAAGTTTCCTTTTGCAAAGTACAGTAGAACTCCGATATAAAGAACTCGTGATATAACGAACGCTCGCTTTTAACGTACAAAAATTAAAGTCCCAACCAAAACCCAATACTTTTGCGTGTATTTAGGTTTGCTTATAACGAACATATACCGGGTGTCAACGAATTTATTAGACAAGTCATAACTTCTAGAGTATTAGGTGTATCAAAATGAGATTTGGTATGGGTAAATGGTATAGGGAGGGGAGAGTTTTCGCATATTTTTCACTTTCCGGTCACTTCCGGTTTCACCGGAAATGGCTCCCGTTTCGAATTTTCAAATGAAACACCCTGTATATTTTTGCATGTTTGGATTTCTAAGACAATTTTGGATCAGCATGTGACATTTTAAAAACTTATCCATGGCACACTTGACAAAAGTAAATAAATTATTATCCAGTATTTTGCTTAGAAATATTTAACTTATGAGCTTATTTTTAATTCAATCGCAAATAAATTAGTATCGTTAGATTCGCCAAAAAATCCTCTTTTCGGAAAGTGCTTGTCAAAAAAGGGTCGCCATTTGAAAAAAAATAGTTAGACAAGAAAACGTGCTTTTGCCAACTTGTCTTATTCCTATCTATCATACTAATCACTAAAACTTTGTGATTGTAATTTTCTAACATCACCTGAGGTCTTTAGATTAGTTTGCGTCTGATCATGGCCACCTAGATGCCATATTAAAAGTGGCTCTAAAAAAATCAAGTAGGCTTAAAAACTTTTTAAAATGTCACATTCTGATCCAAAATTGTCTCAAAAATCCAAATATGCAAAAATATACAGGGTGTTCCATTTAAAAATTCGAAATCGGAGCCATTTCCGGTAAAACCGGAAGTGACCGGAAAGTGAAAAATATGCGAAAACTCTCCTCTCCCTATACCATTTACCTATACCAAATCTCATTTTGATATACCTAATACTCTAGAAGTTATGACTTGTCTAATAAATTCGTTGACACCCGGTATATGTATATAGCAAACGCTTGCATATAACGATCAAATTTACAAAGAGAAAATGATATAATGCTTAGTTATAACGAACTAGGTCACAAATGTGCGCGAGATTATTCCTGTTTTATGACGCCATGACCGACCCTGAACCACAGCTGGCCATAACTTACTTATCTTTTAACCTTCCACAGTTCATAGCGGTTGGTGGTTCCCCTAATTTCGTTTATGTACCTATGTATGTTGTATGTATTAGGTGTACAGTTCTTTGCAAAATTCAGTTTGCTTCTGTAAGCCGTAAGTGTAACTAAACCACAATGGAGCATAAACGTATAAGAAAACATTTACAATTACAGAAAAATTAAAAATTATTAGCGAACTTCAAAAAGGCCGTTGCAATGCTGAAATATGCCGCGAATTTAATTTGTCAAAATCTACTGTTTCCACGATTAACAAAATCAAAAATAAAATACGAGGGCTGCTTAACATAAATGTGACTAAAGTAAAAAAATGAGAAAACTTGTTCGAAGAGATGTGGACAGTGTATATAATAAAAATGATTATTTTCACCACATTGTAACTTTAAATAATAAATGGTTTCAAATGTGTGATTTTTCCAATTAATATTGTTTTTTCCTTATAGCGACCGCTTGCTTATAACGAACGTTTTTGAAAGTCCCATCACGTTCGTTATATCCGAGTTCTACTGTATGTCACTTTAAGTATTATATGTATGCAAACCACGAAAATGTGTTGTATTGCTCTCTGAATGCATAATGAGTAAAGGCTGAAAGCTTAGGCTCTAAAAAAATTTAAAATGGGCAGGCATTCGGGCACTATAAAAATACATACATTTTTATGTAGTACATTCATGATTATTAAATGAAACACTACACATTTTCTAATAACAATAACGTATTTTACAATCTTTAAATTAACTGGAATTGCGGCTTAATTATTATTTTTTATTTCAAAGGTAAAATGATGCTTTTTGGATGAAAATATATGTTTGAATTTGGAAAGTGATCCTTCTACATCTCCAGAAGTAATTGGAGCATATTTAAAACATACAATGTCCTTCGGTTTTAAATGATTGAGGTCTACTGCCTCACCATTTGAAACTGAATTTTTTTTGCAAGATCAAACTGAAACCAAAAAGTATATATTCTTTGCTGAAACTAAACTCCAATATTAGGGATAAAAATACATTGCAAATTGTGGGGTTTCCATTTGTTGTGAATGACAATCTCAGTGAATGAATAAATTGTTTATTATAATTTCCTGCAGATATGTACTGTGACCTTCAAGCTTTTAATACAATACAAGACAGTAATTTGTGTCCATATTTACTTCAAAGAGGCATTTATAGACAGTAATTTGTGTCCATATTTACTTCAAAGAGGCATTTATAGCTAAAACCCACCGAAATAAGTACTTTTAGACGGTTTTTCAGCACGTTTAACATATAAAGAGGTGTTTATAATTAATGGCATTTATATAAAAGAACAGGGCCCCCGCAAGGGTTATTGTCGCCCGCGTGCTGGAAATATTCTGGCGCCCTTTGAATATACAAGGTGTTATGGAAATGAGTGCAAATATTTTAACCTGTAATAGAACTCGCTAAACTGGACAACTTCTCCATTTATCACTTTTTCGAAAACGCCCTCAACACTGAGTTAAAATTCAAAACAGCATACCCGCCTATGGAACACTATTTTAATTTAAACGAACAGAACACAAAAAACATTTCTTTGATATGCAAACCAACAGAAACTGCATAGTTACTGATAAAACCTTTAGTTCACATATGGTCAGCAACGTACCCTATCAATTGAAATAGGTAAGTTATTGACCGCATGTTTTTTGGTGCAAGAACTTTGCAGTTTTAATATACCTTGTGTCATTCACCTTTAACGTAGATTTGCTTACCAAGCGGCTCGTCAAATTTGGGGAAGATAAATGATTGAAAAAATATGCGATTAAATGAAAAACGATAAATAGAAAAGTTGTTCAATTTGGTGAGCTCGATCACTGGTTAAAATATTTGCACTCATTTCCATAACACCCTGTATATAGTACTTATATAAATAATATTTTGAAGCATAAAAACTTTAAGCTGTTACATATGTTTTTTTAAATTTCCTGGTTTGCTGTAATATTCTTGTAGTTGTTTAAACATTTGAGCGAAATGCGAAAACATTTTATTTTAATTTTGTAATGAAACAACACAGATTTTAAAAACTAAAATGTTATTCTTCTTTAAATTTGTTACAAAGGAAAAAACAAACCAAACAATAAACAAATAAAACATTCAATCATCCAAAAATTAAATAGTTTTTTTCTGGAGTTGGTTGCTGCAAATTCTTTTACAATATTGCCAAAATCAATTTTATGGAGGATCTCTTGCTCTATAGCTAAGATTGCTAAACCAGATAATCTTTCTTGTAACATGGTAGACCTGAAATACTTTTTTTAACATTTTTATTTTGAGATGGATCTCTCACCAGAAGCTACAGACACAGGTAAAGTAAGCAGGATTCTTAATGTAATGGTAATATTTGGTAGAGATGAAGTTAGATTGTTTTCAAATATATATTGTAGAAGTCGAGGGGATTTGACGCTTCAGGTAATGAAAACAACCTTAGGGCTTTTATCTCGTGAAAAAATCATTTTCTTCTACGTCAGCCTCCTTCTTTTTCTGATTAGTTAGCTTTTGTTGTAGAGCACGAGAGCTTTTTAAAAGATCCTCGTCATTTAATTTAAAAAAATTACTAAAAAAACCAAAAACGTTGTCATAATCAGATATCATTTCAAATCTACAATTTAAAAAACTTAGTGTTTGATCAATTATTTAAAAAAAAAATTTATTTTAAACGCGGTTTTTGGATCTTGAGGTGTCTCATCCCTCTGTTCATAATCGAACAATTTTGGTTTATACTTTCGTCTTAACAGTATTTAACGGAGGAAAACCTTGCTCTATCTCAAGAGCGGCTGTTAGTTTTCCAGCTTGAGCAAGTTATTCCTCAAAAACATTATCATCTCTATAATTTGTATTCAGGGTATTGCATATTGCACACAGAATTAACTAACCTATCGATTTTATTATATTTAATAATTAAAGCTAAAGGAATAGCTATTTGATTTTAAAAATATAATGTTTTCTGTCACAATAGGAATAGGTCATTATATCAACGAACATAAACTTCAATAAGATTATTGATTATATTATGAATTGAGATAAAAAAAATGATTTCTTTAGTGCCTTAGTGCTTTGTTCATTGGAATCGTTTGAAAAATTAAAAATTCAAATTGTATACAAATCTCCGGTTTGGCGCCCCTTTAGAGTGGCGCACGCGTGCATTGCACGCGTTGCACGCGCGGTTGCGGGGGCCCTGTAAAAGAATGACCAAAATGAGCATTTTTAGGCATTTTAGGCAATTTGCTGAAATAATGAGCATAGCTATATATTTATTTTATTTATTTATTATTGCCCAACAGCGATAGCCAATAATAGGACGATATAAAATAAAAATATTGGAACAAACAAATAAATCTACATACAAAACAGAAATGATGCGTTGCGTATTTAGTTAAATGCTAAAAATACTTAATAATTCTAAACTTAAAAGTAAACATAATATAATGTTTATTATAATTATGATTACTTTGCTCAGAAACTGATCTTAAAATATAAGATAATGTGTTACAGTTTAGTGCAGTTACATACAGTGTTATAATTACTACACGTTACATAAATGGGCGATCTTAAAGTTAAATTTGTAAGCGCTGAGGGAAGATAAAACATTGGAACTTGCCTACTATGTAGTTGTGGTACATGAAAAGATAGTTTTTCATGTAAAAACAAGCAATTGATTTTGTTATGCAATAGATCGTATAAAAATTTAACACTGATATTAACCCTGCGACTCCAGCTCAACTCAAATGGAAATGTATTTAATAAAATATTATGGTCAAAGCCTTGCGGCGGATAAACATGATATGTTTTGAACCACAGAAATTTTAAGAATTTTCTTTGAACATTTTCAATTGCGTTTTTGTGGCAATCATAGTGTGGAGACCAAACAAGACAACAATATTCCATCTTGGATCTAACAAAAGAAAAATATAGCACCTTCAGAGCATAAATATTAGTGAAATCTTTGCAATTACGCAATATGAAACCCAAAGCCTTCTAAGCAGGCGGATCTGTTTCATTAATATGCATAACAAATGAAAAATCTGACTCAAATATTGCTCTGAGATCCTTCGTAGAAGTGCATCGTGATAATATTTCAGAGGAAATCAAATAATCAAACACAACTGGAGAGCTCCTGCGTGTGAAGGTCAATATTTTACATTTCTTAACATTAACGGTTAGTTTATTTGATTCGCACCATTTAAACATGCTGTCAAGGTCAGCCTGCAGCTTCACACAATCCTCACTGCCAGTAACAGAAGAAAAAATACTAACATCATCTGCAAACATCAATATCTGGCTTTGTATAATAGGACTTAGATCATTGATAAACAGCAAGAAGAGCAAAGGCCCAAGATTTGATCCTTGAGGAACTCCAGAGGTGGCAGTGTAATATAGTGAGTTGTAGCCATTATAACACTGAGGTCTATTTTCTAAATATGATTTAAACAGAGAAACATATGAGAGACTAAATCCGAAACTACAAAGCTTAGCAATTAAGATATCGTGGGCGATTTTGTCAGAGGCCTTTGATAAATCTGTATAGATTACATCAACTTGGCCATGATCTCCCAGAACTTCGGAGACAAATTGTGAAAAACTACATAAGTTTGTAACAGTTGGACGACTTTGAACAAATCCGTGTTGATGAGGAGAAATGTAACATTTAACATTATTATAAATGTGCCTGTAAAGTACCATTTCAAATACTTTGGCAAAATTACATAGGATTGCTACGGGTCTTTAGTTAGTAACATCAGATGAGTCTCCGCTTTTAAATACAGGAAGTACATTGAAAAACAGATGTTTTTAGACTTAAGTTAAACAGTATTAAAAGAGAACAAATAAAAACGTCTCTATAATCCTTAATAACATAATTAGGAATTTGATCAAAACCAGCAGAGGGTTTGTTCTTCAAGCGATTAATGGCTAGTCTCACTTCATTTTCAGAAACAGAATTTAGGTTGATACAGGGCATATTAATTGAACTGTTCCTAAACATCAAGCTAGCTAGATCGATGATTTCTGCAGGATGATAAACACTCTTGAAAAAATTTCCAAAATGATTAACAATTTCTTGGGAAGTAGAATATGTAGTGTCTGAATTATGAATAACTAGCAGTCCAGTGAGACAAATGTCTCATTTAATAAAACAAAAAAGACCGTTTTGCAAATAGAACGCGTATTCACCACACGTACGTATATGACGTCATTGTTGGTAACAAACTACCAGTCGCATTCGCCTTGATAAAATTTGCCTAGAATCTAACCTAAAAAGTTCGGATTAGGATAATTACGATAATAATTAGTGTCACGTGACTGAAATTCGGTTCCTGACCTGACATGACCATTCCAAACATATAACTTTAATAACTTTTTTCTCTATCTCTTACGGTTTGGCTGCTGAAACAGCGTCCCGGACGGATGGACCAGCGTCCCGGACGGACGTAAATCACGTGATTTCTCGAAAACCGGAAGTGTTACGTGACTGAAATTCGGTTCCTGACCTGACATGACCATTCCAAACATATAACTTTCATAACTTTTTTCTCTAGCTCTTACGGTTTGGCTGCTGAAACAGCGTCCCAGACAGACAAAACAGCGTCCCGGACAGACACGTCTATTAGATAAAGGATACCAGGTATTCTAGTAACATTTTTCTTATTGTGAACAAATTTCCAGAACTCCTTGGGATTACTAGTCACAGAATGTTGAACACTTTGTAAATAAATATCGTAAGCAACTCTGATTTGACTTTGTATATTTGAGTGTTTTGATGTATTTCTTGTGGTAAGCGTTTTTTGATTTAATGTTATGAATAATATCTTTCATAAACCATTTAGGATATTTCAGAGATTTGCTTTTAATCATTGGGACATGATTATCAAATATCGAGTAAAGAATTTTATAGAATTCATCACAAGCTTCTTTTACGTGTGTATAGTTATTAAGAACTGACCAATTAGTTGTGAGAAGTGAATCATATAATGACGGAAAATTCGCCTTTTTAAAATTATACGCTTTGTTGCAAGTATTAGCAAGGAAATTGGGATACTGATGTAGTTTTAAGCTTAAAGTTACTTTCAGGGCAAGATGAACAAATGTTTTGCAACAAAGGCTAATTCATCGTGAATTATTTTACAACCCATGGTAGAAAAAACGAGATCTAAGAATCTTCCTTGGTGATTTCTTACATTGTTGAATTGAAGCAAGTTAAGCCGACTGGTAAAGTTACCTAGCAAACGAATTAAAGAGTCTTCTGATGCCTCGTTACTATAATTAGGCATATTAAAATCTCCAATAATTAATAAGCGTTTGGTATCCAAATAAAATTGAACAAAATAATCTAATAACGTTTCTAAAGTTGCAATTGTGGGAGTATGGGATATATAAATGACAAACACATAAAATCAGCAAGAGTTAACACAGCATTTACAACCTATTATATCAATTCACTCAAGTGAATCTAATAATTGACTCAGATCAAGTTGTTCAACTATAATATTAAGCATAAAAGCTAACAAAACACCACCACGGCGTGGTAAACCTGTATTTTCAAAGTCACGATCACATTTAAACATCTTGTAAAGATCGGGGCTAAAATATTCAGAGCTAAAACAATTACTAGATAACCAAGCTTCAGTTATAGCACATATGTCATATTCACCAATAATATTGGATGAGTAGAATTGGTAAACTTTATTCTTCATACTTCGAACATTTTGGTAATAAAGTTATAGAGTTGTTAGTTTTTGTAAACTATCTTGGGAATTCCTTGTAGATACCGAATAGTAATGTTTTCACCTTTAGAAACCCTGTCGTTAAGTTCAGCACGCAGTTTCTTCAAATATTCACGTTGAGCAGGCGTTTGATCTGGTCCAAGAGTTACTTGTTCACCATTTAATTTAAGTTGCAATTTATTACGTAGTATTTTTATTGCATCTGATGAATTTTTTAAAGTGACTTTCAAGGGACGAAGTTTGTTGTCAGATGTTTTCCTACCTAAACACACAGTTTTAATTTTATCTGTGTTTATGGTTTGTAGTTAACTTAGGACAGTTTTAACCTTATTTTGATCATCGGCAATACGAATTTCAGAATTATTAGCAAAGCTCTCACTAATGCTATATACTGATGTGGCCACAATTATATACAGGGAGTTTAAATGCGTTTATTTTAAAATGCAATATGGAAACGTTACTGAGTATGTAAAAACATAATATATTCTACGGAGAAAGGAATTCTGTTGACAAATGGTATGAAGACTTTACAAGACTTTACAGCAAGTATGTGGGTTATTACGTGCCCTGTTGTCCTTTCTGATGCTCCTTTTTCAATAAAATTGCTGTTCATCATATTGCATTTTAAAATAAACGCATTTACACATGAAACCAATAGTAACATTCAAATTCTTATGGAAACTGGAATACCACATTGCGCATTAAAATAAATTCACTGTATAACAGCAATGAGATAACATGAACAAGAAAAGAACACCAGCTTCGCTGTCGGGACATATTTTCATCGCAATCCAGCTGATCGTGTAATCTGACCAGCATTATCGGCAAGTCACTATGTACTTTATACATTACTGTTGATAAATGATACGACATTCTTTATTTACAAGACACTGGATTTCAGCACGTGCAATGCCAGAGCAAGTAGTATGTATTGGCAATTTACACAAATCACATTGAATTTCTTTGTCAGAATTCAACTCCTTACAACATTTCGAGCACTTACTAATTAAAGGCATATAATAATAAAGAAATTTATTATCCAACTACGAAATGAAAAAAAACATATAAATCGGATAATTGGAGCAAGTTCAGTAACGGTCGACGTTACTGTTCTTCCACTTACCCAGGTTTAATCAAAAGATAAGAACAACAAAAATAATAATAAAAAAAGAACACAAAAGAATAGGTAACTCTTTGATTGCGGTCACAAAAATGTATGTATGATTTATATCTTCCTTATAACAAAATATATTATACATATTACATATTCCGCAGTAACTAAAATGTTTCATATATACAGATTGTCCGAAATCCGTTTTGAACATAGGAAATTAATGAGTGCGACAAGGAAGACATAAACAAAATGAGTAGCAGGATAAAGATAGAATATAATTATGGCTAGGTAAATTTTCAAACTAAAATTAAGTCAATGAAACAAACAAACACTTCCGTCAAATATTTTATCTGTCATTAAGAGTATAAAGTGAGGTTTAAATAATTAAAATAATTATGTGAATAGTAAACCTCACTTTATATTATTAATGACAGAAGTGTTTGTTTGCTTCATTAACTTAATTTTAGATTAAAAATTTACCTAGCCATGATTACATTCTATCTTTATCCTGCTACTCATTTTGCTTATGTCTTCCTTGTCACACTCATTAATTTCCTATGTTCAAAACGGATTTTGGACAATCTGTATACATGTACACACATCCAGAATATAGTAGCCCACTTAGACATCTCGCTCCATCAACCATTCCTTAAAATTTCTTTTAAATTTACCTATCAATAACCCCTTAAAGTTTGTGGGTAATTTGTTAAAAAATTTGCAAATGGTATACGAAAAACTCCTCTGAAACATTGACCTACTATGATTGGGCATAGATATGAACGCTCTATATCTAAGATTAAGATTATGAATATCTGTTCGGTAAGTTATTTTGCAACTGAGATATGGTGGAACTTTGGTAATAAGTATTTTGTAATACAAAACAGAATAATGAATTTCTCTACGTTTTCTCATATTAAGCCAGTTAGTTTCCTTTAATTTATATGTTATTCTTTCGTATTTTTTTATCTCGTAAATCAATTTTAAACAATTATTTTGAACAAGCTGTATCCTCCTACAATCTTCTGCATCAATGCAGTGAGCGTACAAGGTATTAGATAATTAAATCAGGAGAGTACTAAGGAATCACATAATATTACTTTAAGGTTTTTGTTTAATACATATCTATTGGCGTAAATAAGTTTTAAAGCGTGGTAAGCTTTGCCTATGCAATTTCATATATGTGTTTTAAATCTCAGAGCGTAATCGAGAACAACTCCGAGACTGGTTGCCTCATCCCTCAAGAGGGTGTCATTTAAATATAATTTTACAGTATTGTACACAAGAGCCCTATCATTCTTCCCACCAAGCAGCATAACATTAGTTTTTGTTGGATTCAACGATAACGAATGTAGTTTAGATTGACCTGCAAGGTTTTGCAGATCTTCATTTATTTTTATAATGGCCGAATCTACGCTTTCTGGTGGGAAGGACAAGTAGACCTGCATATCATCGGCATATAAATGATACTGACAATGTTGAAGAGCATTTTCCATTAAGTTACATGTATAGATAGTAAATAAAATTGGCCCTAATATGGATCCCTGTGGTACACCAGTCGAAACCAATGCGGGTTCAGATAAGCTCCCATCAAGGCAAACTCTCTGCATTCTTTGCGATAAAGAACTAATCGCTTTGCAAAATGTATAATAAATAACTTGAATACAAAAGCAAAGCTATCAAAAATAGCACAGTACGAAATAAACACGTCTGCTCCGTTCAACGTATTCACAGTATTATGGCAAGAGCTGAATGCTCGTGTAGACGCTCTATCCGATGCAGGCCAATTTCCCCATTTTTAAATTTTATTTATGTTGCTGCATATGATGCACTCATTGTTTCAAATTCAAAGACATTCACATGGGAAAAAATCATGTTAATGAAGTGAAAGAAGAAATTGTTCTTCAAAGCTTTAGGAAAAAAAAATGGTTTCCAAAGACAGAACACCGAGCAGTGCAAATTGAAAATGACGGAAGAAGCTTTCAGAAATCTGATATTTGCAGTAGGCCTGCATAAAAAGCAAGGAGTAAGTAAGGAAGATGTGCTTTCTATGTAGGCATTGAAAACAAATATAATAATAAGTGTGATAGCTGTTTTAAATTTAGTTGTCATTTCCTCCTTCCATGCAACTGAAATTATTTCCACTGGGCAAGGTTAACAGTTTTCACTCAGAAACTTGGTTTGCTAACATCTCACGTCTTTCTGTGAGAGGATTTCATTGGTTGTCATGGTGGCTCATGCAAATGGTTCTGCTTAACAAAAGTATTCAAATTCGGCCAGCGGAACTTTTTTTTTAAATTAAACTACACTCCAAAATTTGCCTAGAACAAGAGGTGATGAAGTTTACAACACCAAGCCGTTTAAAAATTATGTTTTGTTCTTTCTTCGGCCTTAAGGGAAAAATTGTAGCTGTTTAGAAAACTACAGTTATTTGTCGAACAGCAATTTGAAGCTGTAGAAGTATTGTAAGTCCTTATACTTAAATCAAAAATGTGATCGTAGAACTTAGTTCTGAACCAAGTACTTATACCTAGAAAGCTTGACCCATCTGTTAGTCACTTTGATTTAATTAGTTATTTTGATATTTTTAACTACGTATAGCTTCTACAGGGTGTTTTAGTATGGGAAACTCCATGCAATGTACATCACTATTTTTAATATTATTTTTGATGTGTAAAAGTATAAAGTAAAATCAAACTTAAGGAACATGAAAGATTTAACGTGAAATGTAATGTCTGTTTTTCAGACAACTCATTTATGCAGCACCTGAAATATACCTTGATGGCCCAAGCGGAAATTCATCTAATCCAAAAGCAGATATCTGGTCTGTAGGAATAATACTAGCTGAATTAGTTCTGAATAAACCACTTTGGCAGTCATTGAAACTTGGACAGCGAATACGTAAAGTCCTCAGCTTAATACAAGGAAATACGTCTATTTTTGAACGGATTGCACGGGAACACAACTGTTACGAATTATACCAAGTACGTAGATGTCAATATTGGAGAGCTTATGCTTAATTTACATTTTCAGTCACTTCCTTCGGATTTAAAGCAAATAATAGAGGATTGTCTGAGTTTACTACCAAAGGATAGGCCTACTGCTGCTGACCTTTTAAAGGAAGAAATCTTCACAGAGTTCAAAACTATGGAATCAACTAACACGAGCAAAGTTTGTCAACCTTTTGAAAAGTTTACTCTCAAAGAGTTGTATCACTGGTGGCAGTTGGCTGGTGGGGACGTGCTTTTGGAATTAAAAAAACAGGGTTTGATAAGATCGAGTCCACCAGTACTCTCCATGCCAAAGTAAGAACGAAAGCAATAGCATTGAAATTTTATTCTTCAGTATATATCTTTAACTATACATTTACCAGTATTTTTTGTTTGTGTTTCTTTGCCTTGAGACTTAATTTGAATCACGTCTACACCTCGTCAGCAATTTTTGCCCTTCTGGAAACTTAAGTTATTTGTTACCACTGTATTTCTTTAAATATTAGTCTATTGAATTTTATAGCTGTAGTAATTTTTTTCAAACAATTTATTAACACTATAACTTTGCTGTGCTATTCATATTAACATAAAACTAAATGCTGGTGATAATAGTCGGTCTCGAAGGTAACTCCTAAGATACTCTGACCTCGGTTGTTAATATACATACTATTATTATCATTAATAATATTGAACTAAATATATAAATTTGAAATTAAAATGTAATTCTGTTAAATTTTGCAGTATGGTATTAATAGAAGGTGCACTACTGGGTCAAGAACGAAACCCAGCAACACTCTACGATCCCAGAATAGTAAAAATGTCTCTAGAAACTTTATACCTACGTTTCGCACATATACCACTGTGTAGTTACTACCCTCTCATACATTTTAAGTCTGATATTATTGCCAAATCAGAACCTTCTCCGTATGATACAACTGATTTACCTTTAGTAATAAGAGAAAAGGATCCAGAATACCAGTTCCACCGGGTTATTTTACTTAGAAGATTGCTTCATGTAAGTCTTCAACCTCTATTGTTTACAAAAATGAATAATTAAGTGAAAAATATTAGGGTTATCCATACACCAGGGATCGAATCCTTCAAGAAGCTGTAATCGACATCCCACCTCTACTAAGAGGCGATATCTGGGCTGCATTACTCGATATTAGGGGCGACTATGAGCAAGAATACATCAGAATTGATAAAGAAACTTCCACAGCTACAGACCGACAAGTGAGTTAAATTAAATGCTGTATAATAGGTATAATAGGCTTTAGAAGATATTTCGAGTAATAGTGAATAAGTAAGGTCTGGACAGATTTAACGATAAGCATTTTCAAACAAATACTCAATGACGTATGCTTAATATTTTTGAGAAAATCAAAATTTAGTATAGATTGTCGTCAGTAACATCAACTGTCCTTTGACTTTTCATTGTCTCGATCAGGGGTTCTCAACCTGGGGGTTGCGACCCTCAGGGGGGTCGCAATGGATGTGTCAAGAGGTCGCGAATGTTCTACTTAATAACACGTTTACTACATAAACGAACGCTTTATTTAAATACATAAAATACATTGCACAAAAAACTAGAAAAATTAAACATAGATCAGGGAAAAGCCAAATACAAGTAACATGTTTGGGTGTAAAGTTCGGGCACTTCATTCCGTGTAGGAACATGGCCTTTGGGTGTAAAAAAATAAAATTCAGTTCAAAATTTGAGCCTGTTTTGGGAGAACTAACTTTTTAATGTTTGGTTCAGTTTTCCTAACGCACATTACGATGTTATTTTCAACTGACAATCAATTTCTTGCCTTTGTTTTAATATCTAGCATGGTACAGAATTGGATTATGACTCTTAAAGCTGCTGATACCAAACCACTGTATTCTTCCCTTCTTGTCAGCCTAAAACTGGCTACTTTTTCGTTGTTGAATGCCAGTTGTAACGATTGGTCTGCAGATAACTCAATCAGTTGGTCGTGTTCAAGCTCTTAATTTTTTCAGAAAACTATCGTACAATACATTTTACTTATTTACAGAGATCAAATAAAAGGGGTGTTATTTTATGAACCAATATAATAAACTTGTTTTGTATTTTGTTTGATGTGTCACCTTAACAACCAACTAGGTGACGCTATCATAACAGTACTTGACCATTTCCTTGGAGACTTGAGCTGGTTTGCTGTGTTCGTGCATAGTTCGGACATTCCATGTACCAAAACGTGTAGCGTTTTACATGCCAAATTCTGTTACCATATCATCTGTCCAACTATTATCCTTTGTATTAGTTTCTTTTAAAAATTGAGATTTAAGGTGAATGTTGGTAATTGGCCAACCCACCTGGTTCTGGTCGTGGGGCAGCCACGTATTTGCACTTTGACACACAGCTAACAGGACATCTTTGAAGGGGAGGTTGGTATTTGAGTAGGATAAAAGGCTATATATTTGCTTCACCGCCCCTAAACACCCCATGTTATGCAATTAATGAAATGAAAAATCTAGATCACATCATTTTTAATATTATTATATCGAAATTTTGCTTATTTTTAACTTGCACTTATTCTTTAAGAGTGGTTAATTTTAATACAATTTTATGTTAATTTTATTTGCTGTAACTGCGTACTTAATTTCAGATAGAAGTTGACATTCCAAGGTGCCACCAGTATAATGAGTTATTATCGTCTGGAGAAGGACATAAAAAGTTAAAACGAATTTTAAAAGCGTGGATCTATAAAAACTCACAGTATGTATATTGGCAAGGGTTGGATTCATTAACTGCACCATTTCTGTATTTAAATTTTAACGATGAAGGTAAATATGAAAAGTATTATTTTGTGTAGAGACTAATAATAACTTTTCAGCAAAAGCTTTTACTTGTTTATCTAAATTTATACCGAAATATTTGCACAAATTCTTCCTAAAGGACAATTCAGTTGTAATACAAGAATATTTAGCCAAATTTTCACAAATAATCGCCTATCATGATCCAGCCATGGCTAATCATTTACAAAATATTAATTTTATACCTGAGCTGTTTGCTATTCCATGGTTTTTAACAATGTTTTCACGTAAGTTGGTTACAGATGTAGCATTTGAAATTGTTTAAAAATAAAAATTTCCTGCAGATGTTTTTCCACTTCATAAAATTTTGCATTTATGGGACAGACTCTTGTTAGGAGACTCCTCATTTCCATTGCACGTGGGTTTATCAATTCTCACCCAGCTAAGGGATACTTTACTAAGCTCAGGCTTTAACGAGTGTATTCTTTTATTTTCTGATCTACCAGAAGTGGACATAGAACAGTGTGTATCTCATTCTCTGGAAACCTACAATGCCACTCCTAAAAGTATTACAGCCCGATCACATCAGAATGATATTGATGACATATCACCTCTGGTAATTTTGTATTTAATAATAAAAAGAGTTGAGATTTCTACACCTAGTTTAAGGATATATCTGGGGTCACAGTTCGGGAATTAAACAGAGAAAGATGCCCAAGAATTAGTGCAGCTGATGTAATAAACCTAGTAAGAAACTATCCTGAGAAAATACTCATTATTGATATCCGAAACCCCACACAGTAAGTAAACACAAGACATAATGAAGCATTATTCTGGTTGTCTATTGTTTTCAATGTATTATGAGTACTATATAAGAAAACAGTAAGGTGATTTTTCATTTTGTCGTAGGTTTAATCGATGTTGCATAAAAGGAAGCCTCAACATATCCTGTTCAAGCGTTAAATTTGGAGATGCTAGCATTGAAAGTATTGGAGTTCATAGTTCTATTTTAAAGAACAATCAACATAAGGCTGTTGTTGTCGTAGGAACTGAAGAAACTGATTTGGAATTGGTATATTGGCTTTTTTAAACAAATTAATCCGTTTTACACAGTAAACATTTTCAGTTTCCAAAATTCTTACTACATTGTAATGTGGTTAGAGTTTGTGTTCTGCATGGAGGTTTCAACGTGCTTCTACCCGTCACACCAACAATATTAGTGACACAAAATCAAATTTGATTTAAAATGTAATTTATAATATACAGTTGTACTAAAAAAGCGTACTATAAGTGAAAGTGGGAATATTCTGTAATTATTTAAAATTTAAAAACTGTATTTGTAGTTAGATGTGAATATTGTCATGGACTATACTCCAAAAACCTTTAATTATTATTGTAACTTTTATATCGTTATTAAAATAAAGTTTCTGCTATATGTACTGAATTAAAATATTTGAAATGATCAAATTAATAAAATGACTGCACATTAATGAAGTGACTTTATTTCTATGTTCAGTTTCAAAGAAGTAATACACTGGTGATATTTTCTTAGAACCGTTTTTCAATTTCCTATCTAATCATATTTCGAATCAAACGGGGTACCCCATTTAAGATTACGTCAGTTAACTTTTTGACTACTTTGTCCGACTCTAATAACTAACACACAATTATCTATTAGCTAGTGTACAATTATGAGGTTATAAACTGTTCTTACTTTTGAAAATATGGTAATATCACGGTTTTAACTTTAATTCACTTATCTGTAATCGTTACGCTTGCAGAATTGAAGACTAGCCTCTCAGAAGCTTAACCAACACACATCACTGACCAAGACGATGATCTGCTCTCCTAAACGCTTACTCTGATAACCGCTAAACGTCAGCTATCAGCTGACCGCAATCAACCACACGACTCTTTCCATAACGAAGTACGTTGGAAGATATTTTCGCACTAATACGATTACATCGCCTCGAACTTGTCGCTATCATTTCCAATAACGAAAATAGAATCAGATAGTTCCAAAACAATTATACATACCCTGTACTAACAGGCAAAAACTATACAACGATTCCTATGGTTTCTTAATCAGTCAACATGACTTGGAACTACTTCCTTTGGAAAATGGTACCTGCTCTCAAAATCTGCCTCAAGCACGCTTCGTTAGTATCAACATACCATTAATGAAGAACGAGAAAACCCGGGTTCACCACCTTTTTACCACGAAAATTTTAATGTACAGCTATGTTTTTCTCATGTCACCGATTTAATAACAAAAACCCGTTATTATTTTCTTACCCTCTTTTTTTTTAAAAAAACCCTTGGAACGCGGATTTTAATTTTTATACTCTTCGACTGCGTTTTCCCAATTGATCGTCTACTCATGGCCATATATAACGTAAACTAATAACGCTAATACAATAGGCTTTTAATATGTAACAAAATATTATCTAAGATTTTGGAATAGATTGTAAATAAACAAATTAGGGAGTACTTAAATACATATAATATACTGCCGGAGATGCAATCTGGGTTTAGGCAAGGATATAGCTGCACGACCGCACTTCCGCAGATTACTGACGATATGTTTCGAGCTGTGGAAAGAAATGAAACTTCAGTGTTAGTTTTGCTAGACTACTGTAAAGCTTTCGACACTATTAATTATTGTATGTTCTATTTTACTTGGTATTTTACATTATATAGGTTTCAACCAATCTGCCATAAAACTCTAAAAATTATTTAGAAAATAGAAGACAGGGTTTTGTTATTAAATCAAACGTCTGCAACATTACAATTAGTTAGTGGCGTTCCTCAGGGTTCTATTTTAGGACCACTTTTATATATGATCTATACAAGTGGTCTGGAAAAAACTTCCTTAAATTGTAGTGTTCATATGTAGGCTGACGACACACAGTTATATTACTCACTTAAACCCAATGAGGTGTTAGCTGCTGTGAATACTATAAACAAAGACTTGCAAGGGTTAGTCCATGAATCAGCTCAATCATTCTCCTGCTATTAATCCTCAGAAATCGTCAGTAATGCTGTTGGCAGAAAATGGTGCAGTTCTGGATTTCGTTCATATTAAAATCAATAATGCCGAATTACCCTTAACCGATACATATAAAAACCTTGGTCTTCTAATTGATTCGAATCTTCGATTTAGCCAGCACGTTATTGAATGTATATATCTAAAGCATATGCTGCCCCTAAGCTACTGTATTCCAATGGAAGTCTTTTATCTATTGATCTTAAATTAATGTTATGTGATACACTGGTTCTGTCCCAGGTCAATTTTTGTGACGTAGTGTATTCGCCATGTTTAGATTATGTTAATGCAAGGAGAATTCAAAAGGCGCAAAATGATTGTTTGCGTTTTATCTACGGCATTAAAAAGAGTGTATAACTCGTACAATTTTTCATGCAATAGCCGTCACGTTGCTTTATTCAAAACTCTGTTGTGTTTAATTCAAAATCAGTCTTTTGCTACATTACAACTTATATATTTATTTCAATTTTAGGCTCCATATAAACTTAAAAGTCATATTTTTTTAGCACAATGTAGTTGATGCCAGCAACTACAGCATTACTATCTACAATATTAGTTACAGATATGGACTGGTGGAAGAACAGTTGGTTATCCTTATAACCAAACTGAACCAGCCCCCATTTGTTACACCTTTAAATGTCTTTTATCTATACATACATGTATCAGTAATCGGTGTTAACAATAAATAAATTTATTATTATTATTTATACTGCTTTACCCCTCTGACTCATATAACCTTTCTCCTGAATAACGAGGATTCAAGAAGACTCAAGTAATATAAAACATTAGAGATTCACTTTCAGGTGCAAAAAGTAGTAGGTAGAACAAAAAAAGATAATTTATGATAAGGTACCTATTATTTAATCACAGCTGGAAAACCTATATAAGGTGAGATATGGAAAAAGTAATACTACCTATGAGTTTTGAGGGAAATGAGGAAAGCAATGAGAAGCTTTAGCAAAATAGCTGCCCACTTATTTCATATTATACAGGCTGCGCACAGTCCTTACATAGTTCCGTGCGACATCTGACTGTTCCCAAAATTGAAATCGCCCTTGAATGGAGTAAAATTTGAGGAGTACATCAAAGATAATGTAAGCAGCTAAAGAAAGCTGGGTATGAAAATTGCTTAGAAAAGTGGAATAAACACTGAAATAAGATACAGTAGAACTCGCTTTTAACGATCACGGTTACAGCGAATTCACGTTTATAACGAATAATTTTGAAGGTATATTTGAATTACATTTGATTTAATGCATGTATTTCATGTTTATTACGAATTCGTTTCACGGGAATAACGAACCAAAATTTAAGAATACATTTTCAGAACTGATCCTTTTCATCTCCTAATAAAATGTAACTGAAAGATATTAGATACTTTGTTGTGGCAACATTATAATAATGAAGGTTTTCTAGGAAAATAGTAGTCAGTTAAATTTCGTAGTAGGCCACTTTCTCTAGCTCTCTCTAGCACTCTGTACAATAGCGCGAGATAGTGGGCATTGTAAGCAACTCCGTTTTTCTTAGAATCTAGCAGCTACCTGCAGGATCCCGTTCTTCGAAAAGCGATAATGGGTTTCGCCCGATGTTATGGCTCAGTTCTGTTATCGCATTCTGCAAAACGAAAGTGTTGCGTCATAGCCACGTCTTAGCTATTGTATTTAACAAAACCCTTTACAGGATTAAAAATACAATAGCTATAAGACGTTGGCCTATAACGCAACAAAAAGAGTTGCAAAAATCTTCAAGTGGATGTATCTTGGTCGTTCCTTTACTGACATTCCGTATGTACCTACGCATTTTCTAGTTGTGGAAAAATGTCGCGAGTCAAACGGAAAATGTTATCGGTTTCCGAAAAAAGAGAAATTATACGAAAGTTGGAAATTTGCTCAAATTATGACCTTCTTGGGTATTACGAATAACGGTTATTACGAACAAATATAGCGGTCCCGTGGAATTCGTTATAACCGAGTTCTACTGTAGTTTGAATTGGACTCGGACACCGTTATTTATCTCATTATCTGTATTCCATCAAAATACAATGTATCAATATTCAAATACAATATGGTTAGGTATATAATCACATACTTCAAAACGTATCTGAATATATTTTAATTTTTTGTGGGTACAGGGTTATTCATTATAAATTACCCACCCCTTATCATCGTTATTATTGCCTATAGAAAAAAAAGTTTTAAATAAAAGTTATGTGGTTATAACTGAATTTTGTTAAAATGCTATCAAAAGTACAGTGGCGTGCATAATTAAGGGGATACAAAAAAGTAATATATTTTTTTAAATGGAACACCCTGTATATTATTAAATTTTTGGAATGATCTTTCTTTCCTGATTTCAAAAATATACCATATGTTACCCTTACCTTATACCGTTTTTGAGTTATTAAACGTCAAATATCTTAGTTAAACTAGTTAACATTATTAAATATAACAAAGTTTTATTCAGGAAATTTAAATATAAATAAATGATAACTAATTTTTATTATTTCATTAAAGAAATGTCACTTATCAAACAAAATAGTTGCATTTTCATAGCTTACTTTAATGATTCCTATTTACAGTAACTAGTTTAACTAAGATATTCAACGTTTAATAACTCAAAAACGGTATAAGGTAAGGGTAACATATGGTATATTTTTGAAATCAGGAAAAAAAGGTCGTTCCAAAAATTTAATAATATACAGGGTGTTCCATTTAAAAATATATTATTACTTTTTTGTATCCCCTTAATTATGCACGCCACTGTACTTTTGATAGCATTTTAACAAAATTCAGTTATAACCACATAACTTTTATTTAAAACTTTTTTTTCTATAGGCAATAATAACGATGATAAGAGGTGGGTAATTTATAATGAATAACCCTTACTCGGCCAACAGCCGTTAGGCCAATTATAGGCGTCACTGTACATGTTACTAAAAAGATAAAAACAATGCAGGTTCTACAAGTGCAAAATTGTTGTATTGTGTTTGTTCACATTGTTCACTTGTAAATTAACTCGTAATTATTTAGAGTAAGTCAATATGAAATTATAAATACCTATCACTTCTCAATCGAACAAAAATTGAATTTTTGTCATTTTTACCTAATACGAGGAGCCTTCAAATATGAATCATAATTTGACTTGCGCACCAAAAGAGAGAAACATGCATAGAAGTTGTATACATTAATTAATGCTCTGAAACAAGTCCTAACTTGGTTCAGTCGTTGAGTCGCCACAATTCATTTTTGTTCATTTGGCCAGCATGAGTGAAGTGGAAGTGCATTTAAGCGTCGAACAACGCATTATTAGTAAATTTCTTACTAAAGAAAGTATCAAACCATCAGAAATTTGTACAAGAGGTAGAAGACAGTTTGGTGCGCAAGCACTGTCAGGTATAAGCGTTTATAAAAAGAGTAAATCGTGATATGGGCGCAAACGTATCAATAATGAACGGCTTTCTCGACATCCAAAAATATCGACAACAGAAGCGAATACTGACAAAGCAAAATGCGCTTATTTGAAACGCTAATCAAATTGCAGTGAAGGATATTGCTTCTGCATTAAATATAAGTAAGGGTAGCTTGGAAAAATACGTGAGTTCTCTGTCTACTTCTTACAAGATAATGCTCGACCCCATTTTGCTATTCACACGCTGAGTACGATTCAAAAATTGAAATGGACCATGTGGCCCCATTTACCATACATTTCCGACCTTGCTACATCAAATTTTTATTTGCTTGAACCCTTAAAAGAGTTTCTGGGAGAGAAATAGATCTTTGTAATGAAGAAGTCATCGAAATTGTTCGGGAATGGGTGTGCCAGCAGCCAAAAGATTATTTTTCTTGTGAAATATAGAAACTTCCGGAAAGATGGCCCCAATTTATTCAAAGGGAGGGAGACTGAGTAGAAAAATTACATGATATATATTAGAGTCCTTGAGTTTGTTTTTGAATAAATATTAAATTATAATTTATATCTGAACGCTCCTAGTATAATGCCATTTTTTTGTCGTTTTTAACGTCAAAATGATGTATATATTCACACTAGTTGTAATATGAGATTTCATATTGACACTAGTGCTAATGTGAAAATTTAGAACAACTTTGCAGATTTAAGTAAATTTATTTACTATAAAAATTAATATGACACAGAATTAAAGAAAATCTTGTATGCAAGACGGTGCAAAATTAGTGTTCTTCATAGATAACGTATTACCCAACTAGGTAGCACGCGTAGGGCAAACTTTACGTCTAGTTGAAAAACTTGCAACTTGATACATAAATAGCTATTTGTGAACAGATAATAGTAGTGTTTTTCATAGTCTACTTGGTTTTTCACTTATTGTTTTATTATTTTATAGTGCTATGTTTCATTAAATTTTCATTATTCATTATTGAGGCTATTGGACAACGTAAAAAATTGTTCTAATATGTGAGTTTCTTCTGTGAAAAATATCAAAAATATCGTTTTATGTCCTACTCATCATCATTGAGCCATGCAATTCTTAGAATTATGGGTAACGCCAAGGCGTTTCCAATCCATTTTTTGAGGTGGATCAATCCTCTTGTTCTTGGGTTCGTTCAAAGTTTGTTGCTGGTCCTGGCAGTCTCTGTTATTTTCTTCCATTCTTTCCTATTCCTGCACTTCGACCTCCAATCTTCAATTCCTAATACATTTATGTCCTCTTCTATGGCATCCTTCCATCTTTTCCTTGGTCTTCTTTGTTTTCTGGGTCTGAAGGGTGTCCACTGTGTAATCTTCCTTATCATCTCCTTTGGTTTTCTTCTCATAAAGTGTCCAGCCCATCGTAATCGTTGTGTTTTTATAAATCTGACAATATTTTCTCCTCCAAGTTCTTCTTCTATTTCTTTGTTCTTTCTCAATCTTTTCTTCATCTCTTGTTATGTTAGGTCCCAGTATTGTTCTCATTATTTTTTGTTCTATAATTTTTAGGTCTTCTTCTTTTTTGTTTATTGCTATTGTTTCCATCGCATAAGTTATGATGGGTCGTATCAGGGTCCTGTATATTTTTATTTTTGTTGCTTAATGCTTTGTTTTTTAGTAAGGTTTTATTTCTGCCGTATGCCTGATTTCCTTTCAGCAATCTCTCTCTCACTTTGTTCTCCCCAGTTTGTCGCATCATGGCTCTCAGATAATTGAAACTGTTCACTCTCTCAAAAATGTATTCCTGTGTTTTTAAATAATTTTGTGCGTGCTCATGCTCTTTTCTTATCTTCATGTATTTTGTTTTTAAATCATTTATTTCCATACCAAACTTTTTGCTTCTTTGTCTAGTTGGTCATAATATTTTTCTTATCTAGTTTAGCTATTCGCATTGCACCTTCTAATATTAGATTGAATATGGTTGGAGATAGGGAGTTCCTTTGTTTATTACAAAGGGCTCCGTTGTTGCTCCTTGGAATCTCACTTGCGTACTTGTATTTGCTAGGGTTATTTCTATCGGTGCTATTAATTTTACAGGTATTCCTAAGTGTTCTAGTTCTCTTATTAGTTCTTTTCTGCTCACTGAATCAAAGGCCATTTTGAAATCTATAAATATAACATGTATTTCTTTATTGTGTTCCCTCTGTTTTTGGATTATTTGCTCTAGAGTGTGTATGGCATTTATGGTCGATTAGCCCGGTTTGTCCTACTACAGCATGTAATTACTTTTTCTCCTGATCGGCAGAACAGGTATTGACCTATGCACAAAAGGAGCAAATCATAATTTTAAACTTGAGACTGTAAGTAATCAAAAAATTAGAATGGAAAAGCATAAAACTGTGCTTCATGTGACACTCGTTGGTGACAAAGCACTGGTTCCTGTTTGTTTAATTAAAAAAAAAGTTTTCAACAAGTATTTTAATGGAGTGCCCATTTGTAGCCGAAGCTAAATAGTCCAGTCTGTAGGGAGAAAAAAAGGCCTTTGCCTTACAAAAAATGGAGTATGAACGGTTTTTATATATGTTGTTCAGGTCGGGATCCTGATGAAAAATCCAAGTTTTCGACCTTGAAGGGGCGCCGCGCGAGCAGCCATCTTGGATTAAAGGTGCTAAAAACTGGTGTTATCCAAATAGCTCCGCAGCGGTTGATCAAACGTCAAAAAAGTTCAATATAATGTTAAAGGAGACTAGATTGTTGACATTTTTGGTATATAAATTTTTGTTGTAAGTGTAATATGTAACGAGTTACAGCAGCTGAAAGTTGAACATTTCACCAAAATATCTTAAACTTTATTTTTGTTGATACATTTTGTAAGAACAACTTACACTATATTGTTTGTAATATTTTTCTACATCAGAATAACGTTCTATAGAGAAATACAAAGTATGATCAAAAATTATTTTCATCTAGTATGGCTATGGAATAATTCTTAATATATAAACGCAACTATAAGTCACTTATATTCTCGCACATACAGTCGTTGTTTTTGATGGATATCCGTTTGATGGCGACAAAAAAATACCAAGACTGCAGAAAGGCTTCTCCGATCGAAAAAGCAGATATCTGAGGATGTTATTTTGGATGAAACAACGCCGGTTCTAGTTTCCCAAGAACGATTTCTAGCAAACGAAAAGAATAAAGTCCGTTTGCTTTCGATGCTGTAAAAACATACGAACATTACTGTATTACAGTTAAGCAGGCTGAAGAAGATGGTGATGTGTTGATTGTCAACACGACGATTTCTTTGTGCTCAAAATTTGATGCAGTTTTCGCCATTGGAGAAGACGTCGATCTTCTAGTTCTGCTGACGGTATTAACAACATCTACCTTCGCAAACCTATGAGAGGCAAAATTGTCGAAAGAGTGTATGCTGCAAATAGTTTCAAATATGAAAAAGCAGCTGAGAACATTTTGTTTCTCCATGCGTTTAGTGGCTGCGACACAACGTCGTCCGTCTACAAC
This sequence comes from Agriotes lineatus, assembly GCA_940337035.1. Lineage (NCBI taxonomy): Eukaryota > Metazoa > Arthropoda > Insecta > Coleoptera > Elateridae > Agriotes > Agriotes lineatus. The sequence goes on along the minus strand of CALNHX010000708.1, from coordinate 254,548 downwards.
CAAGGAAAAATTTTGTTTTCGCTTGTCCAGAAAAGCACAAGACTCAATGACATTATAGGCATATTCAAACATCACGATGCCAAACCAGATGATATCGCAGATGCTGAAGCACGCTTTCTCGTTGTTTTGGTGGCTACATGGAAGAAAATACCTTGGAAGAAGTCCGTTACCAACAAGATCAAGTGCAAGAAACACATTTAAATTTGCTTCTTTGCCACCAACGAAGGACGCTGCACGGTATCATGCATTTAGGACCAGGTCCAACAGTGGTATGGAATTGAAAAAAATGCACAGAACTGGGGCTGGAAAGTTGGCACGAATGGGCTCACTCCAGTAACAATGACAGAGAATCCATCACCCGAGACTTTATTAAAATTAATTTCATGCCATTGTAAAAAAGGATGAGGCGAAGCATGTGGCTGCAGGAAAAGTGAGATGAAGTGCTCTATTCTGTGTAGATTCTGTAATGGCCAAACATGCGAAAATGCACCAAGTTCACACCGAGAGTGGGGACGAAGATGAGGACATTTCATCAATGGAAGTCCCAAGTCTCAGGAGCAATGACTTCGAGGATAACATTGAGAATAAAGAATCTTATGGAGACGTCAACATCTACCGCCCGGGGCCTTCAAAAATAAAAAAAAACTAAATAATATAATCGCAAACATGAAACATCACTAAACTGGAGCATCTGTGGATTAGGCCTACTGGGGATACCACAATAAAAAAAGCGCCATTAACTCTACCTCATGGTGGTGTGGAAATGAGTTTACTATGCGTTTATCAAATTATTATAACTACATAACGAATAGCCAGAAATAATACAAGAGAAATTTTAAAAAATGAGAAATTACACTATTTTTTTAGAGAAATGTTCATCTTTCCACCGCTGTAACTCCTTTCATATTAGACTTACAAAAAATAGTTATATACAAAAAATGTCAAGAATCTTGTCTTCTTTAACTTTTAATTAAACTTTTTTGGCGTAGGATTAACCGTTGCGGAGTCATCTGGAAAAATCCAGTTTTTAGCACCTTTAATCCAAGATGGCTGCTCGCGCGGCGCCCCTCCGAGGTCGAAAACTTGGATTTTTCATCAGGATCCCGACCTGAACAACATATATAAAAACCGTTCATACTCCATTTTTTGTAAGGCAAAAACCCCTACTGACTGGACTAAAAGGCTAACTAAATGTAATTTTACAAAAAAATGCCTATTTTGAGCCATCTTGGCTGGGTTTGTGACTGCCCTTCATGGAAGAAAAATTCATTATAAATTTAAGCCGCCCTGACAACTATGACGGGTATCTACCACTTGAGGCTCAAACAAATAACTCTTACGTAAAATCTATACTTCTTTTTCTTCTGATTTGATAGACAAATTGCTTGTTTTATTCTGGGTATGAGTGTAAGCATATTCCTGCGATGTGGATTGCCAGCTATCTCTCCATCTCTTGTGTGGTCGTCCAGGGAGACTTCTGCCTGGAGGGATTTTGTTTCTAACTATCTTAACCAGTCCATCCTCCGTCATCCTATTTATGTGTTCATTTCACTGTCTTCTGCGGTACAAGTGATTAATTAAAGTTTTATTGTCTATATAATTATTGTTATTCCAAATTTTTAAAGTTTTGTTATTAAAGTTTTGAATTTTGTTTGTAGGATTTTTATCTTCTTTACTGTAGGTTTCTGTGTCATTTAAAAGATTCATCATTTTATTAATATACAGTGAAATCTCCCATAAGCGGACACGCACGGTGCCAAAGTTATGTAATAGTTGTTACAAAATCTAAAATACTCGTTTGACGTAAGGGTTTTTTCTGACTGCTTATTATACTTTCCACATGTATTTCTAAGTATTTTGACAGTTGAATACTTTTAAGTCATTACTTTCTTTAGCAAAGCATTTAAAATTGTTCACTGTTGATGCTTCCGTGTAGGTCTTGATTACATTCTCCCAAATTTCTAAGTCGCCATCTTTTTCTAATTCTGCCAACTGCACATCAACGGCAGCTTTTTCACCTGAAATTTCGGTTACATAATCTTCCACGATTATTTCGTTGTCAATGTTTATAAATTCGTCAGGGTGGTCGTCTTCGATTTCTGGGATATTTCTATACAGTTCAGCCACTACTGATAAGGGTAAATCGTCCTCTGGTTCGAATTGATTACAGCGGCGTAACTTGATACCCGCAGACTCCGAGGCCGGGAGGGGGGGGGGGGGCTGAGCCTAGTTTTCTTATTCTTTCCTTCCATAAAAGCAAACAGGAAACATTCTTCCTATTTTTATTTTTATCATAATGGGATGCCCACGCAAGAGGCAAAGCAGTTTTGAATTGCAGGCCTCTAAAATCAAGCGACATGGATTGTTTTGTAATAATAGCGCGCATATGGTAATGAAAGTGTTGAATTTCCTGCACTCATAACACTGATTTGAGTTGACAATACCGCCCGTATTGCAAAAGAATTCTATAATTTAACAACATGATCATTAAATGCTGGATTTATGGATTGTTTTGACGCCTTACGACATAAGGTGGACCTGCATCTTGGAGTACAAGAGAGATTCACAGTCTAAAAATTGTCGAAAAGTGGTGTCCGTGTCCGTTTAAGAGAGTGTCCGTTTAATAGAGAAAATTCTATTAGTGAAGTTAATGCAAGCAAGTTGGTTCCCAACAAAATGTCCGTGTAAGAGAGGTGCCCGCTTATTAGAGGTGTCCGGTAAGGGAGATTTCACTGTAATCAGTTTTGTTAATTCAAACTGTAGTTTCTGTTTTATCAGTTTTAGTTATTATTATATCATTATTATTTTTCAAAAATGTTTTAGTAGGTATTATTTACTTTAAGCAAGAATTTATCGTTTTGTATATTTTCGTTACAATTTAATATTTTTTTTAAATTTTGGTTAGTTTTAACATATTGTTAATAAATGTTCTTAATTTGTTTTGATTTTTTAAATCTAAATTATTAATAGCATTTTCAATATTTACTATAAATTTCTCATTTGGGATTTTATGTATTTTTAGGATTATATAAGTATATATAAAGGTAAAACGAGGTTAACGATAATACATACATACATACATAAGTATATATATTAAAATTTGGTCCTAGTTTGCTTGCGAGCATTTGCTTACATAAAATACAATACTAAATCTAATAATAGAATATAGGAAATACAACTTGGCTTATACATTTAAGCAAAGAAATAAACATTATCGCTGAACGATCCAGCTGGTCCATTACACATGGCATAATTCTCGATTTTTGTAAATTAAAGAACAAAACTATCTTTACATTTCATAAAGTAAAATGTTAAAAATCCATCTGAGACATTAAATAAACTATTACAAAACTACATTTTTCTGAAAAAAAATTAAGATATTATTTTCTAAAATTATATTGTTTTGTCTCTTTGGCCACTGTCTAGCAATGACTATTGTTCTAGAGCTTTTAAGTATGAGTAAAATTTTTTGCAATTCATGTATGAATGAATCTTTAGTTAACCCGAAGAATTTTATTGAAAACCCGCAGCCTGAAAAATGATTGCCAAACCCAGCCTTCGAGTCAAAATGAGAGTGTTGGCAACCCTATTTAGGTGACTTTGGTCATATATGTCAAACTTCTTTTATAATCATAGAAAATTATTGCTCGAAATGTCTATATGTCTTACGCAACTTATGAAAATCAACAGAACAGCTTCGTACTCTGTCTTTTAGAGTTCTCATTACAAAGAAGCTTACCCTTTTTCTTTCCTGTTTTTCTTCCGTACTATAAATGAAAAGAAATTTCTCGTTATTTGTTTCACTTTATACTTATGTAGCTGGTTGGCTATATTTTGTGTTTTTCTATTGCCAACAATGTTATAATTATAACTTTCCATCATGACCCTCGATACATATTTTTATTGTTCTCTTCATCCTTTTTCATTCTTCTTTTTGCTTTATTTTGTTACTTTCTTTTTGTATCTTTAAGGTTCTGTGTAGGTACTATTTTTAAGTTTTCTGTTGTTCCCTCCTCATTTCTTTTCATACTGCTGTGCCCGTGTGATGCTCACAGTTGACAGACTGAAATTATTTTGGTCTATGATTTTGTATTGTTTTCTTGGAATTGGTTTTTTAGCATTCCGTTGGTTTTGGTATACCTATACATATATATGGGTACCATCTTCTGAGGTTAATACAAATACAGAAAATTAATATTTCCTAAAGTAGTTTAATGTATCAACATTTGACCTAGCTCTAATATTCAGTTCTCCTGCGATACAATTTTGATTTTAAAATACAAATGTCTCGATTTACAACTTAAACAAACCATCAATATTTACTCAACATTAGACATGACCAATTATGAGGTATACGTATCTACTTTGATTATGCGTTTCAAGAAAGAGATTTTAAATATTAATAAGTGTCGAAGAGATGTATGTTGGAATTGTGCATTTGTGCAAAAATAAAAGAATATCAATCTTTTGAGAAAAAAAATCCTAATTTTTGTCTACTTATGTAATAATGCAAATCCCAGTGTTTATGTAACATTTATTGTTACGTGATTGATTACATTGCACATTTTACATTAACGATCGCTATCAAAACCTATTTCATTGACGTTATATGGGCCAAGCAATTGTGAGCCTAAGTTCAAATTTGTGCGCTAAAACTGTTTCTTCTCATTGGTGGATTTGAAACGACCTCGAGGAAGGTGACGGCAAAAGCGATCAAAACTAATGTCCTTCCCATTCCGCGTGTAGAAGTGTTGGAGGTATAAGTGATAACCGTAGTTTTTGTATTTAGGGGTTAATTATTATCACTATGTCCGAACCTCAGTGCAAGAAAAGCAAGATGGCAAGCTCTTTGGACCAACTGAAAACTTTCAGCAAGGTGGTAGCCGACACCGGCGATTTTGAAGGTATTTGAATTCACTTGTTTTCAACCACTTGTTAACCTCAACTTAGATACGTATGTTAAAGCGCGGGGCGCGATTTAGGCGATGAGCGTGAGATTAACAGTGAAGGTGACCTACAGAAATTAGGTACTCCGGAAAAATTCCTACAAAGAACTGAAATCTAACGGCATTAACCGGCAACCCTTCGTTAGGGTGGAGGGGTATTACCATAATCAATGGTATTACATACCCCAACATGTTTTTTCTATCAGATTTTGATTAGGTTTGCTTTTAGTCATTGCCAACTTAAATATTGTTGCCTTAATACAGGTGATAATAAAAAAATATTTGAACAAGGTGGCTTTGGATTTTTAATGGGTTGTTTTAGCATGTACAATGCGACAAAAAAATTGAACCGTAACCCTTAAATCTAGTGCTCGTTTTTATTGATTTCAAACATTGTAATTAGTAATTATGTATTTCATATCAACTTAACAGAATGTCACATTGCCAGTTAATTATTACAAGAAAACAAAACCGCAAAATGACGACTACGACGACGGATTAAAAGATATGTAAATCAGTGTTACTATTTTTATCCGCAATTGTACCTTAAACAATGTAAAAAAATCTTGCCATTTTAATCTAATAATTCAAAATTATTGTCTAAATTTGTTACTCCCAAGTTTGAATTTAATATGTACAGGGAGATAAAAAATAAACTTGATCATGGCAGTGTGTGATTTTCTCAAAATCTTGGTTTGAGACTAAGGCCCCTTTCAGACGAAACGACTTTTCGCCGTGCGCCGTGTACGGCACAGTGCCGTGCATTTTGAAGACTATTGATTCATATGGAGCCTTTCATACGAGACGGCCACGACTTAAGCCGTACACGGCCGCCGTGAACACTACGGCGTTTATCAAGCTCGGACACGGCGCCGTGCCGTACACGGCGTCTTGATATACATTGTGGTATATGGAGCCTTTCAGACGGAACGACTTTCCGCCGGTGAGATGGCGTCTCTCACATTGGTATTTCGTCTAATGAGTTGTTCTTGCACTTTATTCGAATGTTGCCATTAACATTCTAATGTAATTGAGTCATTCTTAGTCATCTATTACACAATACTGAAAAGTGAGATACGATTAGAAGCCTACATACGGGGTGTTTATAAATCGTAACATCGTTCATAATAGAGATATTGAAAAAAACGTCTTTTTGTTTTAAATACCAGTACGTAGTCTACAAATTGTAATCTAATTTAAACCATGACCTTTTATTTTTGCGTACTGATACACGACTTTGGTATTTTTAATGGAACACCCTGTACATTTTTAAATATTTTAAATCAGTGCTGTGGTAGTATGCTTAAAATAATATTTGGAAAGTTATTATTTTGTTTTAAAATATTCCCAAATTAGTCCATGACACCTAAAATCACTAAAAATCAAACAAGAAATGCAAAAGAAAGTTTACCTGGCTTTCCTCAGGGACGAATTATCGCAGCACACGTACTAAAACAATTGAAAACTATGATTCTTAAATGAAATAATTATGTTCGCATTATATTTAAAATAAAATAATTTTTTAAAGGCGAAATGAAATGGCGAATATGGATCATCGTTGGAAAGTTTTTTGTTGTAGTTTTCAACTGTTTAATGAAACTCATATTGTTCCATTTAAAAAACAAAGTTTTAAATTGTTTTAGTGCGTTTGATGCGATAATTCGGCCATGAGGAATATTTGGAGCCAAGTGGAGTTTCTTTTGCTTTCGTTGTTCGATGTTTAATAATTTTATGTAAGTCATGGCCTACTTGAACTAAATATTTTTTTATTTTAAAAAAATAATGAGTTCTAACATTTTTGTTTGAGCATCTTTCAAAGTATTTTTACGCTGATTTCAAATATCTACAAATATACGGGGTGTTCCATTAAAAAAAACAAAGTCGTGTCGCAAAAATAGGAAGCCATGACTTAAACTGATTTATGACAGTTTGTAGGCCGAATACTGGTATTTAAAACCAAAAAAAGTTTTTAAATATCTATTAATAATGAGTTACAAGCTGTCTAGCGATATACAAACACCCTGATACATCACGGTCCATAACACGCCGTCATGTTCACGGCGAAAAGTCGTGTGCTCTGCGGCGCATCTTTGGAATGCACGGCACTGTGCCGTATACGGCGCACGGCGAAAAGTCGTTTCGTCTGAAAGGGGCCTAAGCAGGAGTTATTGCTAGAGTATTAACATCTAACTAGAAAATTTTTTGTCGCTTACACCTTATGTGAACTCAATCCGCGGACTCACTGTATAACTATCTTCTACACTGCACTTTAGAAAACTACATTTGAACTACAATTAAACTGTATTATTAGTTTATGTGACTTTAACAGTCATATGCAAAACTGTAATTCAAACCAAATTGATAGGTAACATTAAAATAACATGTGGATATGCTAAACAAGATGTTGAAATTGAATTTTAAACTTCAAAAAAATTTTACAGTTCTCTGTCAACAAAAAACATACTACAGATTACGCAAGTTTTTTTGTTTTCAATGGCTCTGACTATTAAGTTTATTTTTGACCCTAATTTCCCTTCAGTATTCTCTTGAACTCTATTTCAAATATCTCATTGAATTTTAAGAAATCGTATATCCTATGGAAAAAAAGCATTTAAAAAACACCTTGATTTAATAAATACCAATTAGTATACAGAAGAATTAATTAATTGGAAATATTTGGAGTAATCTTAAGACATTGATTTTGTGGTCGAGGTGACTAAAAAAATCAGATCTGAAAATACAATTTAAAAATCGTATTTTTTCAGTTTCTCCACATTTCATTGACATTTTTTGATGAATTAAGCAAATTTTTTCTGAGAGTACCTCCTAAATTTTTCAAGAAATGTTGCCATTCAAAATTTTTTAAATTCCCAACAAAATTTTTTGCGGTAATTGCAATAAATGGCGGACAATAAATTTAGGATGACCTGTCATTCGCTTGACATCTACTACTACTTATTTCCAACTAACCTCAATTTCGATTTTTCCGGCGTAAATTTATTGTCCACCATGGTACAGTCACGGAATCAATACAGTTTACATTTAAGTTTTCCAGTGTAAGCATTTACAATTTTAGTAGTTTGTGCAGTACGTCTAGCTTCACAGGCGAGTGTAAACAAATTTAAAATGTACTTAACACTTTAATCGCCACGTGAAGCTAACGTGCATCTCAATCTTTTTATTTACAGCGCCATGTGATGCTAACTTGCATCTCACGTTGAAAAGTTTTCTTGGCCGTGTGATTCACGGTAGCTTCTCATTGTGCGTAACTTTACATGCTTTGCCTAATGCAGGTGGCCTCCTATACCCAACAACATATTTACCCCTTGGATAGCGTATTTGGCTGCCTATTTATAGGCGTTTCAATATTAGATATGTTTTATTGTTTCTTCTACGTAGTTGGCCCTTGAGACCCATTTCTGAATTTGTATTGCGGCGATTAACGTGTTAAGTTTACTTAAAATGCCTCGAAATTATTTAAACAATGAACAAAAACAGAAGATTTATTCCAAAGTGTAAACTACCGGGTGACCATAAATGATTGTGATTTTTTTTCTTAAGTTGGCACTGTTTATGTTGGTGGCACTGTAAGTCTATGTCAAATTCAAGGTTAGCAGGTTAGGTTTTGTTTCAAAACTGACACAAGTTTGTGCAATGATTATATATATAAATGTTGAACATAACAGAAAATTTTTATCGATATGCAGAGTACTTTAGAGAACTACATATTAATGAATATTTAATCACTTGATGAACTTCAAATTTGTCCAATTTTGGTATTTCTCTATAACAGTTATCTTTCACGTGTGATAACCTTGTTTACAAAAGTCAGATAAGTTCGTCATTTATCATTCATTTCCACCAAGGTTGAATTGATGCATTACTAGAATTTCAAAACTGTGCAACCACTATTTGTTAGTCAGGCTACGAATATATGAATCCACCCTCGTACGAAATAGTAATGGCATCATTTAACCAACAGAAAGAAAGCACACTTATTTTGAAAAGGACAAGTTACTCATTCTCAGTCACATTTTTAGCATATAACATTAATATGTCCTCCACATATTAGTACAACATAGCTGATACAAGTGTCTAGAGTTAAAAAGTTTTTTTTTAATAAGCTTTTTTCATAAAAAGATCATTTTTTTTTCATCATTGATATACAAGTAATTACTACAGTTAAATGAAAACGCTATTTTCTTTTTACTTACGGGCCATCATCTTTGAGTAAACGTCATTGTTTACTAGAATATTCATCTGTGGTGTTTTTCATTGTTATTTAAAAAAAGCTCGCTCAGAACTGAAAAAAACCCAAAAAGTGAACAAAAACCAACAGCTCTGTTTGTTTTTTCCTAATAAATAGTACATTGTGTATCTAGGACGACTGTGAACAACAACACAGGAGTCTGGGAATGTTGCCTTTTGTCCAAGATACACATATATTTTTCCGCCGATCGATACGAGTAATTAAAAAAATTAGGAAAACGTGTCTTTTTTAGGACGGGAATATTATTCCTGTACAGTTTTATTGTAAATTACCTAACAACGGCTGATCTAATGGAATGTTTGAATTGTTTGTTTGTTTGTTTGTTAATGGACAAGGTCTAGTCATGCAGAGTACCAGGTACCTTAGACACCGACTGCTTGGGTCATATGGTTGAATTATTCCTGTACAGTTTTATTGTAAATTACCTAGCAACAGCTGATGTAATGGAACGTTTGATTTTGCTCAACAAAATTTTGTCAGTAATGTGTCAGTTCTAGTACGATTGGCAGAAAAACAATTTTATTTTAAAATAAAAGTTTCCTTTTCATTTACAATACTACAAGTTCCAGAATAAACTGAATATCTTCTGCTGATCTAATGAAAATATGTAAATACATTGGATTCCATTCCAAGACATAAGTAATAAATAGAAAATAATTAAAACAAAATTATCTTATGAAATTTACGTATCAAAAATGATATATGTTTAAGAAAAAGAAAAAAAAAATTCTACTAAAAATTACAGAATAGCTGTCTGGTTTTCTTCTTTTTTTACAAGTTTTAGTATGACTGTGGAACTGCTTGAATTCCTCTCTTTTAACGGTTGAACTCCATTTCCTAAAGCGTAGAAGTGGCAAAAAAATTGCAATCCATTATCTATAAGCCTGTAGTTGACCCGAAGAATTTTATTGCAAGCTTGAAGAATGATTGCCAAACCCAAAGTGTTCAGGTCAAAATGACAGTGTTGGCACCCAACCAATAAATTAGACTTAATCTTGCGGTGTCCTGTTGCCAGGACACCAGTTCGTGTTGTTGCAATACGTCTAACGTCGGGGTTTTCAGCTCGATCCTGATTACGCGGCCACACTTATTAAAGTTTTACTTGAGAAATTAAAGACTTCAGTAGCTTAAAATATGTTTATTTACAAATTATTCGGAGGCGATCTATCCGCTACCGAGGTCAGTTAAGATCTGCCTTTACCAAAATTACTGCCTTTACAGTTAAACTTGTAAAAGCTATTTAGACCATGGAAACCTGCAAATTGTAGCGGTCCCACGCAAAGAGGCACGTAAAAGCAATAATATGTATTTACGATTCATGTCGGGCCCTTTTTCTGGAAGAACCTGTGACACTGTTCGGCACGTTTTTTCCCAGGACAAGTAAGATGCTAACTTTGTCCTTATACATAATTACATTTGAGTTAGACACTAAGCTAAGATTAAATAATATTAATTACTAACGTCCATTCTCAATATAGACTAGAGTTTATCATGTTACAGTTAATATTCGTAACAGTGTTTATTAGTTCGCTTGCAGTTCTCTGCCCTTGGTTAATGTGATTTGTTTTTTTTTCACGCATTTTATATTTTGCTTTTCATGTAATTATTTAAATTGTAGTCTGTACCTTAAGAGCGTGCCTTTAGTGGTGGGGACAACTCTCTGACTTAAGACTCCGCTATGGATTGCAGCTGGTCCTCATAGAGGGCAGAACTAGAGGTGTTAGCTCATAGATATATAAGTACAAGATACGGCGTGCCGTTGATATAGTTGAACAAGACGTACCATCTATTTCTGTCACTCTCAATGCGTGAATTACGTATAGCGCTATCCTTTAGAGAGGTACTTGGACTCGCCATTGAGAGAAATTCTGATAAAATACATTTAACTCGTGTTACATGGTGCCAGAAATAGTGTTTTTGGTCTCAAGATTCTACAAAATGTAGAAAATAAGTAATCGTATAAATAAACACAAATTAGAAAACATAACCTCAACAGGTAACACTTGATAACCTCACTCGATGAGGTGTGGGGGTGTGCAAGATATTCACTCGCTAACGCCTTTGAGTTTTACGGTTGATAATAATAGCCAAAGAGGATATATCCTCTTTGATAATAGCAATCAAAACCATTGCTAAAGCTCAATTTTCGAAGAATAAACTGTGAAATTGTATGACACATCTGACGTTTTCATTTTAAAACTTCAAAATTAAGCGTACGAAACATTGTATGAAATACGTCTAAAGGGAGAGAGAAATAAAGTGATATAGGTTAGAATGAAATGGGGGAAGGTACCGAACTCCGTGATATGTTATTTTAAGATTCGACGTACGTTTACATGTAGTGAACGTATCCTGTACTAATATATCCATGTGTTAGCTAGAGTCCCTGTATATAATAAGAAAGAGTCGAGTCATTGGTGCAACCCATTGTGATTGGTTGGATCCACAAACCATGGAGTACTTGAATTTTAAAAAATAATATAATAATCACATTATATTAATTTGAATTTGACATAAGCTATTCAAATGCCTTATTTTAGGTTATTTTGACATGACTTTTGACGTCAGTTCAAAATCGTTCAAAGTATATTCGTATTATTAGTGACAAATAATTATTCCGAAGGCTCAGTTACATTACATGGAAACAAGTAACTAATAGCCAGTACTAAAAGCGAGTGTTTTAACAATGCGTTTTTTTAGTATTTTGCGTAAGTAGACAGTCCAGTTTAAGCTCCAAAATGAGTGGTACTAAGAACACGCTCGTAAACGAATACTGAAAACTGTTATAAAATGTATGTGCCAGGAATTGATAAAAATACTGGAAAGATGAATTAGTTCCAAGAAAAAGCGTGTGGATAAAGAAATGTCGCGCTAAAAGAAAGACATGTGGTGCTTCAAGCCTTCTCATGAAAAAACTTTCCCTGAAGTATATTGAAGAGTATCGAAATTACATTACCATGACTCCAACATCTTTTGATACTGACCTAATGAAAATTGGACTGGTTGGGTCTACACGGGTTTAGTGTGCACAGTACGGCTGTTATATTTCGTGCCATTATAGCTCTCCTGCTTGCACTTGAATTTTTAGTTGTTAATTTTGAATTTATTGTTATATTCTTATTATTTATATTTTATGTTATTTAAAAACTAAAAGTTTAGGTTCCTTTATTGAATAGAAATTGTTGAAAAAATGATTGTAAGTAAATACAGATTTAGACGGTTAAAATTCTTTGACAATAAAAACAATTATTTCATTGTAAAATGTGTTGTTGCTGCTACGGGCATTTCATAATATTGCAGTAAATATGAAAGCAGAGTTTAATGAAACTATCGATGTTGAAGATGTAGCCAGTGATGATAACGATGATACTACAGTAGTTGATGATGGTAAAGACTTCAGGAGGAGAGATCATTTATTTGTAAACATATTTCCATAATAATCTTGTAGAAAACGTAGGAGTAATATTGAAATGTTTATATGTACATAAGTAATAAGATAATTAAATCTATTAGGAAATTTATTTTTTTCTCGTTCTTTTAATTTGAAATATCTCTGAAGGAGTTCACATTTCCTTTTGTCAACTAAAATCGTTCATTCCAGCAATTTCATTTTTTCTTTATGCCTATCCCCTCGTCGAAGTTGTTAACTTTCTTCTCAAATAATCTTTTTTTTTGTGTTCTCACTCCCACCACCTGCTGTTTTCGTTTATTTCTCGGGGTAAGTTCAGCAGATGCATTTGTGTATTCTGTAGAATGTGTGTTTGCTCGAGCAGGTAAACTTTCATTAGAAGTGCCAGTAGAAGAATCTGCAGAAAGAACATTAAAAGAATGTAAGCTACAAGTTTAGTTTTTGTCCTACTAACTGGTCCATTCCTTGCAAAGATAAGAAACGGGTAGGCTTTCGTCCAGTCTTATTACTATTAGTTTTAAAATCAGAATATGATCGCAGCAAGTTTTTCTATTTTAATCTGCAGGTATCGGTGGTCTTCTAAAATGTTCTCCAACTCGCTGCTTATAGAACTCCAAGCATCTGTTTTCTTTTTGGGGTTTGAATGATTGATTTCATTTAAATGGTTCTCCATTGTAGTTATAACCGCAAGAGTTTCGCTGTAAGTCCACTTTGAACTCTCAGTAGCAATGTGAGAATCTTGTTCCTCTACATTTTGCCTTCTTACGTTGCCGGATGCCATCAGAGCAGCTTAGAGCTTGTCGGTCAGTTGAAACTACAATACTACTCAAAACGTAAACTGACAATGCAGTTTTTGCGTTTGACATATTGACATTTGTGTTTGAAATATTAGCCCACCATGTTACATATACATGTTTAATGTAAAATCAAGTGGTTTTGATTTGTGGATCCACATGTCTCAACTCTTTCTTATTATATACAGGGACTCTATGTTAGCAAGTAAAGCAATGTTCCATTTTTAAATAACAACCTATAGTTGTCACGGTGATCGTTTTCACCAAGCCACTTCTAAGAATTTAGCTCTCCACTTCCGAAAATAAAAATGCAGGTTTGGGGGCTGGAACTCAGCATCGGGTTTTATGACCGACCCTAAGTAGAACTGGTTGAACGTACAATAGTTATTAGTCACTACATTACACTGGTAGCTATTGTTATTGCTTGCTGATTCTCGCTATTTGCAACAGTAAAATCATAAGACTTGATATATTTTTATCGGTAAAATTTGTTTCTTTATGAAAACGTTGCCTAGGAAAATTTATAAGAATAAATCGTCATTAATCAAAAGCCTTAGCCCGTTAGGGAAAGGGTTTTTATGCAGTTTGTACGAATCAATTTGGTTTAAGGCAGCAATGTTTGTTAAATTATACCAAAGAGAATAATGTAAGGTCGAATAATTTTTTATTTGACAAATTGTAGCCATAAAAAGCATTTTTTCTCTATTTTTTTTTATATTCAAGAAGGACGTAATAGATTTGTACAATACAACTGGGAAAAATCTGGTGTGATACACGCACACAACTTCCTTTTACAGTGATCTTATAAGCCTCTTATAGCCAAAAATTTGATTTTAAATGTTTAAGCATTTGTCAAAAAATTTCAAAAATTACAAATTCTACAGAAACCGTACAAAATAGAGCGTTAGTGGAAGAGACAAATTTTCTCTAGAATTTTAAGCTGAATTCAAAAATGTAATAATATACCGGGTGTTCTATTTAAAATAGGAGTTAATAAAAAAAATTGAAAAAAAAAACAAAAGAAACCCATTTTAGAAGTATTCAACTGGAAAATCACCTATCTGCTATCTCACATCAATACACATTAAAAATGTAATAAAAATGTCAAGTTTAAAAAAAATCGTTAGAGCCGTTTTTGAAAAAATCGAAAAAAACTGAAAAATCACAAGAGTAAACACCTACTTCCGGTTATGCGATTTTCTTCAAAAGCTTGCTGTCGCATCTACATAGTACACAAAACTTATATATGAAGTTTCAACGCCATACCTCTTTCTGTTTTTGAGATATTCTGTTCACAGGCACACACACAGACAGACCAATGAAAAAAAATATGTTTTTTGGGATCAGGGGACTCTAAAATGTGAAGATCTGTTGCAAACGCAATTTCGAATTTTTGGGGTGAATCCAATATACTTCCTTTATTGTAAAAGGAAGTAAAAAAGCATTATTAACATACGTGTGTGAAATTTGCACAACTAGGCGATAGCCATCTGACGTTGCCCATTATTGTTTTGGCTAGTAGAAAATTGACACTTGAAAATGAGATAATGAATCCTCAGTGTAAATGTGTGGGATAAATGACATTTATCTCCCAAAATATTTTTACCACGGTATAAATGAATGATTGGTTGCTAAAATACTGATCCAAACACTGCTATTGGACGAAAACAGACATTTGCCAGTTGAGCAAATTTGTAGTGTTAAAATTAAAATGCGTTCTGTTTTGTCTGTCTTAATAAAGAAATAATCTTTTTTTAACTATTATACATTGTACATTTTCTGAATAAATTTACTAGTAAATGTGTGTTTGAATTTCAATTTTGTTTTTAAACAAATTTTTATCATAAAATTTTATCATTTCATTTCAACAAATCATATGAAAGCTAACAAATAATTAAATACTAACTTATCTTCCTTTTAGTTTACAGAAGGTCGAATAATTTTTGAACGGACAAATTCCATAAATTAAAAACGATGCTTCAGAGACAGAGCCACGGAATTTTAATTATTTTTTTTGGATATGCAAGAAGACAATAATTTTTTGCCACTGTAAAAATGAATGATTAATTGCTAAAATACTGATACAAACACTGTTTATGGACGAAAACGGACATTTGACAGTTGGAAGAATTTGTCGGTAATGTAATAATGTATTAAGGACGAATGGTTATGTTAGTATTTTTTTTTAACAATGTTTGTTCTTTTGGCAACTAACTTGATCAAATTTCCTGAGCTGAAGGCTAGTAAATTTGTCAAAGCTAGTGTGTCTAAAGACATTGCCATAAAAACAACAAATTTTGACTTAAAAATTGTGTGAGCAAAATCATGAGCCAGAAACACATTTTGTGGACTACAGTAGTCGTTCGGTGGACTGAATACTCGATTAAATGAACAATTCATTTATATGGACAACCCAAATTGCACATTAGTACATTACGGATTCAAAAAAGCTCACAAGAAAAGAAGAAATGCAATAAACCTATTTTAAACTGTACACTCGATTTAGTAAACATCTCGGTTTTATGAACAAGTTCACATAATCCAGCGGCTACTGTATTTCTCAATTATTGATTCATTTTGTATCAGTATTCAGTACGCAATGAATATGATATTTATACTGACGCACAATGACAGTTTAGAATGCATCTTTGATATACCATCTTGATTAAAACAACATTTGGTGGCTGTCAAGGACAAAAGTGATACAGTCGCGGCCAAAAAAATCGGGACACTTTTTTTTGACGTAATTCCCAAAATGCGAAAACAATTGCTGACACTGACATTTGACATTTCTAATTAATAAATATCATCAAAAGTCAATTTTTCAGAATTGTCAGGGTCATGACTCATTCCTCCTTCCAAACTGGACATTGAACTGGTGTAAACCAAATCATACTGTATATGACCTTTTTTCACATGCATGGTGTTACGAGGTTGAACATAATCACTTGCTGAAGTTGTTAAAGAACATTGTAAATGTACATATTGTATAGTAATTGATAAAATCTGCTAAAATTAATATCTTACATTAATTCAGTTCATTGTTACAATATCTACATTTGTACAGTACCTAGATACACAGTTGAAATGTCTCACTGTGACAGTGAATCATGTAAAAGTGACTTAAATCAAGGAAAACAGTAAAATAAACAGTAAAGTAATATTCATTACAAAAAACACAATACTTGGTACATGTACAGCGACAACTATAATTGGCCTTAACGGCTGTTGGCTGAGTACAAAAAGAAAATAAAAATGACGGTACATGTACAGTTCATCCTAGGAATATTTTCAGACGTCATGTGCATATGAAGCAATGACGAAAATGATTTAAAATTACCATCTCTTTCACCTTATTAGTTGAAGGTAACATTCTAGATCATTTGCATATTTGCTGCATACACACATAACATTACGGAAAATATTCCTGAGACAAATTGTAGAAGCTTTAACAAAATTTGAAGACAAAGTAAGGAGTGAAAGTATCCTTTCTTTTAATTAATTGAAAATTCCAATTTCACCATTTAATAATTGCATATAGTTCAGTTGCTATAATAATATATTTTTACAGCGATGAAGAGTTACAAGCCAATAGATGCTACCACAAATCCCTCCCTTATACTGGCAGCAGCAAACCTACCACAATACAAACCCCTTATACAGAAAGCTGTGGATTATGGAAATAAAATTGGTGGATCTGACGAAGAAAAGATGGAAGCTGCCATGGACATGCTGTGTGTTTTGTTTGGCATAGAAATCTTAAAAATTGTTCCAGGACGAGTTTCAACCGAAGTGGATGCTAGGTAACCATAATACCAGGGTTTGATAAAATCATCCACATTTTTTATTTTAAAGATTAAACAATTTAGATGTAAGGAACTTCCAAAACTGTATTCGTGAAAATAAAGTTGCATTTTGTTGCAACTGTTACTTCGACCACCAAAATAGTGTTTTAATGTCACTGAAACAGGTTTTGTGTAGTCAATGCTGCTCAATATGGGTATATGCATCGACAGGGAATATGTAGCACAATTAACCTTCTGTTAACAGTGCTAGGTAAAGGGGAATGTAGAATTTTGGTGTCGTACAATGTCTTTTTCAAAATTCTTTTCTCAGTAGTTTGAAAACTCAACCCGAGATTCTTCCTTCGTCCGCAGTTATTAATGAGATGCTATTTACTCTTTACCCATATTCACAACAGTGTTGCTTATATAAACGAAATTTTAAAAAAATAATATTAAAGTCAATGACCAAGAGGAGGTGGTACGCAGATAATTTAAAATCACAAATAATTTAAAATGTGCAAGACTTACGCATATAGATAATGAAAACTTCCACAAGTTAAATATTAAAAAACTAAGTTTGTGTGTACCTTTCTGTGTATAGGGTGGGCAAATTTCAATGTTTTCATAGGGAATTTCGATAGGAGATATGGAACCCCCATCCTCAATCTTCTTTTTCAAAAGTAACTTTGATGGTGGAAACCAAAATTGGCTAGCTTCTTTTGTTTTTGAGTTATAAACAAAAGTTCGATTTTTTCGTTTTGTTGCCATATCTCACTTATTTATGAAAATAGAGAAAAGTAATACTTACGTTCTTGAGGTTTTTGTGATAAGAATCCAGTGGCATAGTCAGTTCTTCAAAAAAAATTCTAAATTCGAGCTATAGCATAAAGTTGTATTTTTTTATATGGAACTCATATTTGGCTGTGGCATTATAAGAAAGAGGATTTTTTTCTCATTCCAGTGATATACAGTACTTTTGTAAAGTAGAGGATAAATTCATTAAAAATTCAAGGAATAACATTTGGCAAAAACGCTGGGAGCCGTCGATTTTTATATTTAATTGCGCATTTTTTCATATAAAATCTATACATACAGGGTGACCTGTGTAGGAGGTATGACATCATCATTGTTTTTTTAAATGGCAACCTCTGTTTTTTATAATGGAATTTGAAAGGATGCATTTTTTTTACTGATGCTAAGCTTATTTTTGCGTATAGGTCACATGACTAAAAATTAAGAAAATCAATTTTAAAATTGCAAAATACTAAATTTAACCGTGACCTTCCCTTTCGCCGTTTTTTTTTTTCGTCGGATTTCGACTCTTCAGAATTCGTTTTGCCGGATAATTATTTCACTGGAAAGCTATTCGCCGGATTCTATTTTGCCGTATTGTAGTGTGCGTGTCATATAACAAAATTCGGCAAAATTGTATCTCATTCTAGCCTGTTTAGGTTAGTTGCAGTTTTTGATAAATTTTTTTCATTACTACAGCCACTGTTATCCCCACGATCAGCATAGCGAACTCGATCTTAATATCCAGCGAAATGCATTCTGGTCAAAAGACTTCCGGCGAATCGAATTCCAGCAAAAAGAATCCGAGAATGGAAACGGAGCCACTTTAACTGCAAAATTAATAATCAAGATTTTTCTCCTATTGTCAACTCCATCCGTGGACACACTGTATATCACTGGAATGGAAGAGAAATCCTCGGTCTCATGATGCCCCAGACAACTGTCGGTGCCATATAAAAATATACAGCTTTATGGTTGTAATGGTGCACACCCTGTGTGGCTTTAATTTGTGTATGTACCTACGTTGTGTATGTTTCCTGCTTATGGCGGCGTGCTTCGGAGGGGTTACAGATGATTAACCTAGACGGTGGTACTTACGCTAACGTTACTCAGGTCGTATAGAGGCTGGAGACCTTTGGTTTTCACACCAAAACAAAACAACGTCATGGAGATCTACTATTCTTTATTAGGACCAAGTGTAAATGTATTACATATTTTTACAATTACTGCGGTGTTCTGAAGTATGAAAATGACATCGGACGGTTGTTGGTAGCTTGCCTAGCGGCAAGAAAGGCTGGCTGCCAGTCTGAGTCTGGTTACTGATGTCGGGCTGTGTTAATCGAAGTAAGACAGAGGCAAAGAATTGGTACTCACGCCGTCGTACTAACAGGGAAAACCCTGCAATGTCGGACTGCACTGTACCTAGTGCAGTAAGAAAGGCAAAGAATTGGTACTCATGCCGTCGTACTAACAGGGAAAACCCTGCAATGTCGGACTGCACTGTACCTAGTGCAGTAAGAAAGGCAAGAATTGGTACTCACGCCGTCGTACTAACAGGGAAAACCCTGCAATGTCGGACTGCACTGTACCTAGTGCAGTAAGAAAGGCAAAGAATTGGTACTCATGCCGTCGTACTAACAGGAAAAACCCTGCAATGTCGGACTGCACTGTACCTAGTGCAGTGAGAAAGGCAAGAATTGGTACTCACGCCGTCGTACTAACAGGGAAAACCCTGCAATGTCGGACTGCACTGTACCTAGTGCAGTAAGAAAGGCAAAGAATTGGTACTCATGCCGTCGTACTAACAGGGAAAACCCTGCAATGTCGGACTGCACTGTACCTAGTGCAGTAAGAAAGGCAAAGAATTGGTACTCACGCCGTCGTACTAACAAGGAAAACCCTGCAATGTCGAACTGCGCTGTACCTAGTGAAGTAAGAAAGGCAAAGAATTGGTACTCACGCCGTCGTACTAACCGGAGAAACCTGCAATGTCAAACTGCACTGTACTACGCTGTACCTAGTGAAGTAAGAGTTAAATAAGTTATAAGCTGTTGCAGTTGTTCTCTGTATTACGCGTATAACTACCACATGCACCAGACTTTGCTTTCTTCTCCCCTGCAGTTCTATTCAGATGCGTTTTATACAACTTACAAAAACCCTTCCATTCCGGGTCGCGGAGTATCCAGCCAATGATAAAAAATCTAAATTTCGATGCCAGAGCGACGCTGCGTTAATTGGTAGTTGCTCTTACAAAATCCACGACTGTTTAATCCTTTTTCAATCAAGTTTTAAATTGGGGTTTTCCACGGCATATTCGAACTGCCCTCAACACTTATTCCTTTGGTTGAAATCGCAACCTAATAAATTCTAAACTAAATTAGTTGGCGGTTTGGGCTATTTATTTCCCAAATCTGCCTAAGCCCCTGTCATGAATTTAATATAGTTTTCGCCTCTCGTTATGTTATGCGCGGGGATATTTTATTACATCTCGTCGCATTCCTAACAGCTGCAAAAGGTGTCGGCTTACAACCTATTCAAATCAAACAAAAATTTTCGTTTAAGAGCTGTTATTGTTTTATCTACAATACATACAAATACATCTACTTATAAAAATACCAGTTTTTATTGTCTTTCCTGGAAATAAAATAGCCTAAATAAAAATGTTTGTAAATACGCTTCCCTCACATGGTATAACTCGAATTTCAAAACTTAAAAAAAACTGATTATGCCACTGCATTCGTATTAAAAAGGTGCCTGAAGAACGTAGAAATTACTTTCCTTTATTTTTATAAATAAGCGAGATATAGCCACAAAACGAAAAGTCGAAAAATTGAATTATTATGAATATCTCGAAAACAAAAAACGGTAGCTAATTTTGGTTTCTACCATTCAGCTTTTCTCGAAAAAAGAGATCAAGGAGGGAGGTCTATTTTTCCATATCTTTTTTTGTTATTGAGAATCCCTATGAAAACATCGAAATTTGCCCATCCTGTACAAAATTGTTATGGGTCCAACTTATTAATGTCTAAAATAATTGTCGGTAGTGGTGCCAGAATTTTTGTACACCAAATGCTTCTGATATGCAAGCGTACAGGGTCAGCTATGCCCTAAAAAGTAGCTCTGTTTGTAACAACTTGCCCATTCTAGTGACACTGGTTACCGACACGGTTAACCCGCAAACCGGATAGTCAGTTCACTGATAATCGAGAATCTACTGTACTTAATTAGTCTTTGTTGTGAATATATTTAAATAATGCGTATGTTTTTATTAATAATTGTTTCAATTGACGGAGGTGCAGATATACAGGGTGATTTTAAAATGTTTCGCCAAACTTCGGGGTATTGTTCTACACACCAAGGCAAGTAAAAAAGTCCATATAAACATGTGTCCGAAAATCGCGCGTTTCCGAGTTACGAGCAATTTCTGAACTTGTGAAGTAGTCCAGTCAATTGGTGCTCAAAAAGGGCGAATAGGGGAGAGTTTTGGTGGAGTTCTGATATTTGGTTCCTATATGTTTTTTGGTCCGCTGTGCACGAATATCAGGTTTTTCAATAAAATTTTAGACCGGAAACACGTTTTTTTAAGCAAAAACCTTGTAAAAAACCGATTTTTTTTAGTTTTTCTAAAAGTACCCAAAAGATATCTATCATTTATAACTATTGAACCTATATGAAATAAAAGAGGACACAGTTTCCTACACTTTATGTATGTGAGGTTTTTTTCTCCGATCAATCATTCAGCCGCGAGAGCGCCGCAAAATTATAGTCCAGTCAAATGGTAGAAAATAGGGGAAAGTTTTGGAGTTCTTATATTTGGTTCCTATATGTTTTTTAGGTCGCTGTACGCGAGTATCGGGTTTGCCAACATTTCAATTATGAAGATTCATTTCATATACCATTGTTGATTTACGAAAAATGTATAGTTTTCGAGTTACTTTGAAATAAACTGTCATAATTCCCTTTTAACACCTAACTTCGCGGCGCTCTCGCGGCTGAACGATTGATCGGAGAAAAAACCGCTAGTACATAAAATGTAAGAAATTTTACTCTCTTTTATTTCATATAGGTTCAATATTTACGAAATTGGATAGTTTTCGAGTAATTTTAGAAAAACTAAAAAAAACGATTTATTACACGGTTTTTGCTTAAAAAACGTGTTTCCGGTCAAAATTCTTGTTGGAAAACCTGATATTCGTGTACAGCGACCCAAAAAACATATAGGAACCAAATATCAGAACTCCACCCAACATCTCCCCTATTCGCCCTTTTTTGAGCACCATTTGACTGGACTACTTCCCAAGTTCAAAAATTGCTCCTAACTCGGAAACGCGCGATTTTCGGACACATGTTTACATGGACTTTTTTACTTGCCTTGGTGTGTAGAACAATACCCCGAAGTTTGGCGAAACATTTTAAAATCACCCTGTATAGGTACATTTAGTGATTTTTTAAAATAAGTAGTAAATCCCTACTTTTGATTTTTAAAATAATGTGGAGCCCTGTAATACTGTAATTGAAAAATATTTATTATGTACGTATTTTTTACAGGCTCTCTTTTGATAAAGAAGCAAGTATTGCAAAGGCACAACGTTTAATTCAGTTATATGAAGACGAAGGCATTGGCAAGGACCGCATACTTATCAAACTGGCAGCAACATGGGAAGGTATTCAGGCAGCCAAGTAAGCCATTGCCTTCTTTAGCAACTTCACACGCTCAAATCTTGCTTATTGCAGGGAGTTAGAACGGAAACACGGAATTCACTGCAATTTAACTTTGATCTTCTCATTTGCTCAGGCAGTTGCATGTGGAGAGGCAGAAGTAACTCTAATTTCACCATTCGTCGGTCGAATTCTTGACTGGTATGTTGCTAATACAGAAAAGAAATCCTACACTCCGGAAGAAGATCCTGGTGTCATCTCAGTTACGGCCATTTACAACTATTACAAGAAATATAACTATAAAACTGTTGTTATGGGCGCTTCATTTCGAAATATTGGTATGTTTATGGAATTGGTTGGCAGTATATATAATTTTCAACTCTTTTGTTTTCAGGGGAAGTAAAAGCATTGGCTGGTTGTGATTTGCTGACCATCAGCCCAAAGCTATTAGGTGAATTGGAAGCAAGCGATGCACCAGTTACAAGACAACTCAGCAAAGAAACTGCAGCAAAAACTCAGATGAGCATTGTTAGACTAAATGAGGCAAAATTCCGTTGGATGTTAAACGAGGATGTCATGGCAACTGATAAATTGTCTGATGGCATTAGGAAGTTTGCTGCTGATTCTATCAAACTCGAAAATACCCTCAAGAGCTTACTGAAGGTGCAAAGCGTCAAAAAGTAAAACGACTGCATTCCACTGTATCTTTTTTTCGTACACCAAATTTGTAGAAAGCTTTTAAAAATAAATTGTTGACTTGTAATTTCACTTTTTAATATATCGTTGTCTATATCTATCTGTATTAATTTATGCAAACCCCAGACTTACAGTGTCACCAACAATAATTTCAGTATTGCCAACTGATTCAGGCTATCCAGGGCCTGCTGCAATTGAGTTTTAAAAAAATCATACTGTATGTCTCCATAACCTGAAATTTACATAAAGTTTGACAACCAAGGCTTCTACAGTAGACCTTCGTTAGTGTTTGTTTAAAATTAATAAACAAGCTTTGATTTTCTACCAACTAGTGGCAACTTTGTAAACATCGTTAGCCTAGCGTACAGTACACCCTGGTGAAATGTTCTACACGGAATTAGTCGACGTGGGCAAGGTAATTTTATAATTTTAACTGGTTTGGCTTTGAATTTGATTACTGTGTTTATGACAACTATAGGAAATACGTAAAAAACTAATCTCATCGAGTCTAGAAAAACGTGTGTTGTAGTATCTCAGAAATGCAATGTTAGTAATTACTCGGTATATTATGATCAAAGGATAAGTGTTTTACCAGGTCGAGACCTATTATAAGCACTTAACGATCGAGTATTGTATATTTTTCGCACGATCGAAGAAAAGGAGATCCTCTTAAGTTTTAATTATTTATTTAATGCGGTACTAATTCTGTTGCAGAATTTATCTACCTTTTTCTAATTTTTGTGGAAACTAGTTAGGTACTGTACGTTCAACCTACTTGATCTGTCAAATTACGGGTGCATCTTTTCACACAGGAATATGGCTGGAGTCATTTGGCACACCTATTTCCACACCCGTGGTTTCGGTACCCAATTTTTAAAGCGACGGTGGGCTGCCCGCCAGTTGTGATTGGAGGTACAGGGTGTTTCCTCAAATTTTGATAGCTTCTAGCGACTTTATTATCCCAGATAGAAAAAAATTGTAGGGTATCATCCAAACCGTCCAAATTTGCTACTTAAAGAAACAATTGAGCATCACGGGTGAACTTTTTGACTTATTGTATCCTTTTTCTTAATGGAACAACCTATATATTATGTGTTTATTGGATAGCGCTTAAAATTCTCTTTTCAAAAATATATAAGTTGTCTATAATAACTTCATCCATTGGCGATTGGCCATCTTCATCCACGGCCACCCAAACCTCCAAAACCCGATCCTTCTGCAGCAATAGTCTTTCTTCCCTATATCCACCAAGTCACCGACCGCATAGGAAAGTTTCTTCGAAAACAAAACATTAAAACAGTATTCAAACCCCCGAGCAAAATCTCACAGGTTCTTCCTTCATCTAAAGATAAATTAAACACTATGTCATCTAAAGGTGTTTATAGAGTCCCTTGCTCTTGTAATGCTGTATACATTGGTGAAACAGGTCGTTCAGTAAAAACTCGCATCTCTGAACACCAGCGCTGTCTCAAGTCAGGTCTTGTTTCATCATCGGCCATTGCCGAACACCAACGCGATACTGGTCATAAGATCCTTTTTAATGAAACTTCCATCATTTGCAAATCCCCATTCTTTTTTAGCAGAAAGATTCGCAAAGCCATTGAGATTTGCAAACACCCTAATAATCTCAATCGGGACGAAGGCTTTCCCCTTCCTTTCCGTGGAAAGTGCTAATTCCTAAGCCCCGCCCTCTGTCGCTGAACCGTGACGGCATTTGCTGAATCGCGACGGCGCTTGCCTATAAATTCTTGCCTTTCTTCTTCCGATAGTCAGTCGAGTTTTGCCTCTGACGTGGTTCACACGTTGAGTTACCGTGCTCTTCTATCCCTTCCCTTGCAAAGAGTTTTGCCTCTGGCGTGGTTAACACGTTGAGTTACCGTGCTCTTTTGCTTTTTTCCTCCTGATGAAGCCTTTTACGAAAGTGGGCGAAACGTTGAGTTCTTCGATCTCAATCATGACACGGTCCAATCCCGGAAGTCGTTTGTTACTTAATGACAATGGCCGTGAAAGCCTCAAAAATCATTATTTTACCTGCTTCAGATGAAATTCTTTGTGTCGGGGATGTTAACGTAGACCTTGTAACATTCAATAAAAACAGTTGTGTTCAGTTTAACTCGATGCTTGAAACTTTTGAATTTAAACAAATATTTCTAAACCTAGTTGAATTACTCCAGATTGCCAAATCTCATGGGCCTCAAGATGCATAATTTGAACAATAGAGGAAGCTATAGAAAAGGTCAAGCAACAGGAGAAAGTGAATCCTAAAAACATAGATCGTTCTACTGTACTGACGTATTTCAATAAAAAAACACAATTTAATCTTGAAAAAGGCTGATTTAACTGCAGACGGAAACTCAAAAAAGAAAACGCTACACACTTAGGTGGAAACAGCTAATGTAAACGTTTTTAGAATGGTCTATAGCATTGCGAAAAAATGGTTTCTGCATAGGAGTCAATGAGATTTGGCAAGAGCTTTACTGCTTTAATTTTATCATATTGAATAATGATATAAATCTACTTAATGGTGTTCTTGATATGCATCATATTTCAGATCATTCATTATTTTTTTCTACTCGCTAATAGAAAGTTGGCTTTTATAACATTTGGAGGCAGGAAAAATGTTATATTTCATTTATATAAAGATCGTTGCTATGGAAATGCTGTTTCTGTGCGCCGATTTCATTTGAGACGGAAAATAAAACACTTTCGGTTCGTCCTTGAAGCTTTGTCAAATTGACAGTTACAGTTGTTTCCACATACCGAGAATATGGGGGAGATGCAATTGAAAATGTCGTCGACCTTATGATTGGTTGTTAAGAATTATAAACTCAGGAATGGAGCAATGTATTTATAATCCTTTATCTAATAGACTTGTCTGTCCGGGACGCTGTTTTGTCTGTCCGGGACGCTGTTTCAGCAGCCAAACCGTAAGAGATAGAGAAAAAAGTTATAAAAGTTATATGTTTGGAATGGTCATGTCAGCTCAGGAACCGAATTTCAGTCACGTGACACTTCCGGTTTTCGAGAAATCACGTGATTTCTCGAAAACCGGAAGTGTCAGTACGCTGTTTCAGCAGCCAAACGGAGCTGCGACCTTCTGCGCCTTAAAACCTCGATCGGTTAGGCAACCACTTTGACAGCTTCCAGAATGTTCCGATGCGGCGTACCACTTTGACACCTTCCAGGTCTGGGAACAGTTTTTATTTAATACGCGTTCTATTTGAAAAACGGGTCTTTTTTGTTTTTTTAAATGAGACATTTGTCTCACTGGGTTGCTAGTATATATGTAATACAATAATGTTAGGCTTCGAACTGTCAAAGTCAAGTTCCTGAACAGTTGTAAACATAAGAATGGAAAATCTTGGAGAAAAGAAGATCTTCCAAAATTGAATGTACCTGTATGAATTTTAAAGATTTGAAGAGTAAGAAGGAAAAGCGATGGTAGTAGTTGCATAATCCGAGGAATGCTTGCAATTGCTTCTGCTTCCGTGGTGTTAGAAAATCCATAATAGCTTGTATTTATTTAGCACCTTTGCATCCAGACATATCCTGACTTATTTATTTTTCTTTTTGACTACCGCCAACGGGCTGTAAAACGGCAATGCGGCCCACTTGGTAATACCTACCATTTCCTGAATGGCAGTTTCTACTGCTGGTCTAAGTGAAAATGGTACTGTATATGGCCTTTTCACAAAAGGTGTTTCGTCTCGCATTTTAATGTTGTGCTCATACAGTTGTGTTAGCCCCGGCCGCCGGGAAAATACAGGGCGGAAGTCCATAATTGTTTTCAGCAACTTGTCCTTTTGTTGACTGTCCAAAGATGCCTTTTCAACTGCTTCTCTCAATGCTCTTCCGTTTCAAACGCTGCGGGTGTAGTATGTACGCGCGGTGCAGTAATTGCAGCCGTATGGGAAATGTGTTCATATGTAAATGTGTGCGAACAAACTTCGATTCATGGTGGGTTAAAGTCGGAATTCAAAGATACTGTATACGATGCGTCCTTTTGGTCAAAGGGCGTGTTCTTTGAACGCTTCAACTTTGCTCGGGGACATAATTTCTTAGACACGAAGTAGGTGGAACAAACCTAAATTTCACACCAGATAAGAACGAAGTCAACTATGGAAAGCAAAGTAACTATGTGCTTAAAACAAATCTGAGAAGGTCCAATGAAAATCAAATTTTATACACCACATATACCGAGAATAAAACTGCACTTCATCATCATCAGGAAAAAGTAACGATACTGCATCTCAATGTCCGCAGTTTAAATAACAAGCTTCAGGAGCTCGCAGTACTATTGGAAGAACTTAAGCGCCATATATTTTGTGCGTTTGAGCACTGGTTGGTGGATGATAATATACAAAACGTCAACCTGAGCGGATATAAACTAATAAACTACTCTTCAAGATCTGGCAGCAGAGGTGGTGGTACAGCCTTATTTGCAAGGGATAACTTCAAGCTATTTCCCTCTTCAATTCAAGTTCCTTCACTGGGCAGGCAATGTGAATATTGTTTATCAGAATTTAAGGCTAATAATAAAGCTTATAAATAAATAGAAAGGAAAACATCATAAACACTAAAGTAGTAAGCAATTTCCAGTTCGATACAGATCACAGATTAGTCAGAATCATAATAAAAAGTCCCAAAAACAATAACAGAGCAAACAAATTTAAGAACAAGATGACCACAGAGAACATGAAGGAATTCAGAAAAGCCTTGTGCAAAACAGCTCCCACAGTAGAACTCCAATCAAAAATGCAACAAAAAGCATATAACATGTAGGAAAAAGGAATTATAGAAGCAGCAAATAAAATAAACAAAATAAAACAAAAATTGCTAGTAAAAATAAACTAACAAAAGAAACAAAAACCATGATGAAAAAACGGAAAGACCTAAAAAAGAAAAGAACAGCAGGTGTAATAGAAAAAATAGAGTACTGCGAATTCAATAAACTAACAAAGAGAGCAATTAGACAAGATATCAGAAAAGCAGAACACAGTATTATTCTTGAAATTCTACAAGACTGGATCGATCCACAAAAAAAATAAACAAAATTTTGTCCAGTGGCAAAAAATGGATACCTAAATTAAGAGGTCCAAAGAACAAGATAATTCACAACAGATGAGATATTACAGATAACAACAGAATACTATCGAGAACTCTACTCCACAGATATGCCAGAAGTACAAGAAATTAAAGACATGGCTGAAATACATACCGAAGACATTCCCTTAATCCAGAAGCTCTAGATAAGAAAAATACTTAGAAAATTTAAAAATGAGAAAACACCGGGAATAGACAAAATTACTAATGAAATGTTGAAGCATGGAACAGAGCAAATTATAGAACAATTACAACTAATATTCAACAAAGTAATAGAGACACAACAAATACCCCAACAATGGACGAAATCAGAAATTATACTATTACACAAAAAAGGCGACACAGAAAAAATTTTAAACTACAGACCAATAAGTTTAATTTCAAATATATACAAGGTTTTTGTAAGCATAATACTCTCTAGAATTCAAGGCACTCTAGAAGAAAACCAACCACCAGAACAAGCCGGCTTCAGACCATCTTATTCCACAATAGACCAAATCTTTACCATCAACCAAATAATTGAAAAACACGACGAATATAACTTACCTCTAATAATAGCTTTCATAGACTACTCTAAAGCTTTCGACTCAGTAGTTCACCAATACATATGGAAAACACTAGAAAAGCAAGGGGTGCAGGAAAAATATATAAGGACTAGCTTTTACCCGCGACTTCGTTCGCGCGAGGTTCGTTATTTGTGTATTAAATAATGACTAATTATTTTCTGTCATCCCATCCCATCCTATCCCCGTCCCCGTCCCTTTCTCCATCTCCGTACCGTCCCATTCCGTCCAGTCCCGTCCCTTCCCGTCCCGTCCCGTCCCTTCCCCTTCCATCCCATTTCTTCCCTTTCCTTTCCGTATCATACCGTTCCGCCCCGCCCCGCCCCGTCTCGACCCTTCCCGTCCCGTCCCGTCTCGCCCCTTTCCCTCCCGTCCAGTCCCGTCCCTTCCCGTCCCGTCCCGCCCCTCCCCTTCCATCCCATCCCCTCCCCTTCCATCCCATCCTTTTCCTTCTCTTTCCGTCCCGTCCGTCCCGCCCCGCCCCGACCCGTCCCGCCCCGCCCCGTCCCGTTCCATCCCTTCCCGTCCAGTCCCGTCCCGCTCAGTCCCGTCCCGTTCAGTCCGTACCGTAACGACACCCATATCGATTTTTAGGCTTACTTACCCCATTTCACCCCCTAAGGGGTTGATTTTTGAAAAATCACGAAATACGTGTTTGATTATTTGTTTTTAGGAGTACTCCTACGAAGTTTCAAGTCGAAATGTCTATTTAATATTATTTCTCCATACAAAATTGGAACCCCCATTTTACCCCTTTAGGGGTTGAATTTCGAAATATCCTTCCTTATTCCTTGTATACATCATAAAGGGAACCTCTGTGCAAAATTTCAGCTTTCTAGGTCCAAGGGTTTGGGCTGGGCGTTGATGAGTGAGTGAGTGAGTCAGTCAGGACTTTTAGAAATATAATAAGAAACATCTATCAGAACATGCGAGGACACATAAAAATGGAAAAACTTGGTGTAGATTTTACAATTAATCAAGGAGTTAGGCAAGGCGACCCTCTATCACCAGCATTATTCAATGCCGTTTTAGAAGAAGTTTTTAGAGAGTTGTCATGGAAAGAAAAAGGGATAAACATAAACGGAAAGTGGCTATCCCATTTTCGTTTTGCTGATGATGTGGTTTTATTCTCAAATAACAGCAAAGATATGGAAAGAAGGCTAGAACAA
Organism: Agriotes lineatus; assembly: GCA_940337035.1. Lineage (NCBI taxonomy): Eukaryota > Metazoa > Arthropoda > Insecta > Coleoptera > Elateridae > Agriotes > Agriotes lineatus. The sequence continues at coordinate 224,362 of CALNHX010000708.1, read as the reverse complement.
CTGAGAAAAGCCAGTAAGAAATCAGGACTAACAATTAACCACAAGAAAACAAATATATTATCAAATCAAAATGAAATCCAACTCAAACTAAGTGGAAATAAAATTGACTGTGTACAAGTAACAATCTACCTGGGACAACTTATTTCATTCGAAAGAAATACAAAGAAGAATAAACTTAGGATGGAAAAAATTCTGGTCACTCAAAAAGATATTTCCCGACAATTATACTTTAAATGTGAAAAGAAAAATCTTCAATAAATCTTTCACTGATAAACTAAATGTTACACAGAATAAAATGCTGCGTTTAATATTGAAAGTGAGATTAAAAGATCGCGCAAGAATAAAAACTCTTAAGAGACCGTATCGGTACTAAAGACATAGTTCAGTGTTGCAAAAAACTAAAGTGGAATTGGGCAGGACATGTTGTGAGAAAAAAGGGGCGGTGAATAGAGAAGGTGGCCAATTGGGTACCAGTTTTAACCAAGCGCAAAAGAGGACGCCCAAAGAAAAGATGGATGGACGAAATAGAAAATAAAGCAGGAGCGCAGTTGAAGACCAAGGCTAAAGACAGAAAACTATGGGCTTTGCTGGGAGAGGCCTTTGCCCGCAAGAGAGATGATTTATAGGCTACTATTATTATTATAATAAAGCTTATATAATTGTTTGTATTTATAAGTCACCTAGCGGATATATTGATAAATTTTTATGCTTTCCGGAAAATATCTTGGATGATATCTATTGCCAGAGTAAGTACTTGGTAGTGGGCGGTGACTTTAATATAAACTTTGCTAATCAAAACCCCTCAGCAAATTCACTTTGGCCGCTCTTGGCTAGTTATGGTCTTGAGCAACACGGGGCAGGTGTGACAACGGTCAGTTCAAATACTGAGTTTCAAATTGATTTTTAATAATATTCCACTTATTAGTAAGGTAATTTTTAAGAATCATATAACTGACATATCAGACCACTATGGCCAAAGTCTTGATATTATCGTAAGTAAGCTAAACAGAACACAAAATTTTATTAAAAAAAGGTTCTTTACGCCAAACAATATGAATAGATTTAAAAAATTTTTACACTATGAAACTTCGGGGAAGTCTACCAATCAGAAAGCACAAATGATAAGTATGAATGCTTTTTAAATATAATTTACTATTAGTTTGATATTTGTTTTCCTATAAGCTCAAGCCGAAGGAAGGATAGCACAAACTGGGTTACTACCGATATAAAAAATTATTCTGAATATATCAAAGATTTGTATATTTTATATAAATGTACCAACAGTCAGGTTCATTATGATAATTACAAAGCAGAAAGAAAAAAATACCGTAAATTTTTATCTGATTATAAAAAATGCATTAATGATAATAAAATAGTTAATTCTAAAAATAAATCGAAAACCATGTGGCATATTCTTAATACTGAAACCAATAAGAATAATGTGGGTAATGCTATTTCACTCAGGCTACACAATGGTGAAATTGTTAATGTTCCTAAATAAATAAGTAAAATTTTTAGTTCAATTTGGGGTACTCTGAGCGAGATATCAATAGGGACAATGTACCTTATTCTAACTATGCAACTATATTTCTGTATCCAGTCGACAGAAATGAAGTTTTTAGAATTATAATGAACTTTCCAAACAAGTACGAGCCCTAACAACTATATGTTCGGCCACTTCATAATTTCTATCTAATTTTTTTTTCTCAATGTAATGTTAATCGTAAAATATATTTATTAATGTTTTTTTTTAAGTTTTAGAATCACAATGATTCTGGATACTTTATGATGATAAAATATAACAGAAAATCACATTTTTTGTTTCTAAAAAAATATTTTATTGAACTAAATCCGACAATTAAATGTTCGGCCAAAATAAAATTTCATGGTAAGAAGTAAAAATGTAACAATTTAATACGGCGTAACATCGCCTTTTGCTGCAATTACTGCTCGAATTCTTTTAGGCATGAAATTTACAAGAGATTGACACTCTCCTACTGTCACTGAGTCCCATACTTCTTGAAGTTTAGTCCTCAAACCTTCCGGAGTTCTCTATGGATTGTTGCTCAGTTTCTGTTTCATTTTGTGTCAAAGGGTTTCGATGACGTTTAAGTCTGGACTGCTGGACGGCCAATCCAATATAGTCATGTTATGGTTTTCAAACCACTTTCGGGTGGTTTTAACTGTATAGCTTGATGCTCCATCTTGGTGGAAGATAAATGGCACCGCTGGGTACAACTTTTCAATACTGGAAATTAAGTTATTTTCTAATATCTCTTGGTATTTTACAGCGTTAATGGTTCCGTTGATGAACTGCATATTTCTTACGCTTTTTGTGGACATACAACCCCGTATCATAAGCCCCGAAGGAAACTTGACAGTACGTTTTAAACAATTCTTATGAAACGCTTCTTTCTTGTTTATAACTACTCTTGGCTCCTAGGGAGAAACTCCAAGTTATCGCTAGAAAATAAAGTACTAGTGAACAAGACAGTTTTGGTTTCAGTGTGGGCATACGGCATCCATCTATGGGGAAGTGCAAAAATATCCAATATTGAAATCCTGCAAAGATTTCAGAGCAAAACTCTTCGTGCAATCACCAACGCTGAATGGTTTATTAGCAACAAAACACTTCATGATGACCTAAAAATTCCATGGATCAGAGAGGAAGTTAAAAGACGTACAACCTCCTATGTCAACCGAATACAAAATCACCCCAATGTGTTATTGCTCAACTTACTAGACAATGCTAATACCACTCGTAGATTAAAAAGACTTAAAACGTTAGACCTTACTGAATAATACTTGTTACTTTAGTATATTCAGGGAATCGCCAATGGGCGTCACTCCCTCCTCAGGACAATGTAATTTAGTTTAGTATTAAGTATTATATCACATTTGCTCGTTAGCCTTAGGGCTAGTTGTAAATTAAGCATATTATAAAATTTTAAAAAATATATCTATTTTCCATAAATAAATTCCTTCCATGCTTTTCTATTTTTTGTTTGTTAAGGTTGCTGCTTCTTCCCTACTCTTTTGGAGTATGTTACCCATTACTTTGTTCCATGTTTGTCGTGGTCTGCCTTTTTTCCTTTTAGTCTGTATTCTTGCTTCATACACTAATTTTACTTGTCTATTGTTACTCATTCGTTGTATGAGTCCCCACCAACTGAGTTGACGCTGTTCTATGAACTGTGTGACTGGTTGCACCCCAACTCCTCTCTTATTTGTGTCTGCCGTTTCTGGTTTTTCCTAGTATTCGTCTCAGGACTTTCATTTTGGCGGCTTAAATTTTACTTTTTTGCCTATTTGAGAGTGTCCAAAATTCACAACTGTAAGTTAAGACTGCTCTGTAAATCGTGTTAATCACTTTTATTTTCGTTTCTTTCGAAATTTCTTTTTATTTATAAATGTTTGATTCATAGCTTAGTATAATTTTATTGTTTTTTCGATCCTCTCATTTATTTCTGCTTCTTGTTTTCCTGTTGTTTCTAAGGTTACTCCCAGATATTTAAATTGTTTTGTTCTATTTTTACATTGTCTATTTGAATGTCAGTATTAATATTCTGGTCTCCTATTATCAGTATTGTAGTTTTATTTATATTTATTTTCATGCCTTTTTCTTCCATTATTTATTTCCATATGTTTAAATTTTCCTGTAGTTGTTCTTCGCTTCCTGCTGTTATTACTACGTCATCCGCGAAAACTTCGTCTACTATCTCCACTCTTTCTAGGTTTTTATATCCAACAAACATTTTTTTTTACTTTTCTTTCACCGTTCTTGATGATATTGTCCACGTGTACGTTGAATAAGGTTGGACTTAATCATCCTCCTTGTCTTAACCCTGTCTCAGTTTTAACCCTTCTGACTTCATGTTATTTCTTATCACTAAATTTGTGTTGCTTTTGTATAGGTCTTGAACCACTCTTAATATTTTGTTGTGTACTCCTCTTTCTTTTAGGCCCTTCCACACCTTTAATCTAGGGACCCAGTCAAAGGCCTTCTTTAGGTCTATGAAAGCTAAATATAGATTTTTATTTTGTAATTGTCTTCTTTCTGTTGTTTTATTGTAAAAATATGATCCTGAGTACTTCTTCCGGACCTGAATCCGCTAGTTAGGGTTCTAATATTAGCCTTAATCTATTGTTGATCATCTGTTCATATATCTTTACAATAGTGTTCAGTAGAGTTGTTCCTCTGTAGTTGTTGCATTGTTGGTGGTCGCCTTTCTTGTGTATTGGTAGTATTAAAGCTACTCCCCATTCCTCCAGTATTTTTTCAATGGTCCAAGCTTTATTCAGTGTTTCTAATACTATTTCTATCACTACTTCGCCCAGATTCTTTATCATTTCCACAGTGATCTGTCATTTTCAGGGGGGTTTCCATTTTTAAATTCCTCATTACATTCTTGAACTCTTTGATTTTTATTTTTTCAGTTTCTTCCTCATCAGTCTGGTATTCAGTTTTAGTATTCCTTCCTCCTTTAATTTGTGTTTGATGTCCTAGTAGCTCTTGATAATATTCTTTCCATCTCTCCATGATGTCTATTTTGTTTGTTAATATTTCGTGTTTTTTGTTTTTTACGTGCAGCTCTTACCGGTTTTTCTATTCTGATGGATTTTAAAACTTTGTAGAATAGTTTTTGATTATTAGCAGAGCTGTCATTTTCCATTTTATGTCCAAAATCTGTCCATGACTTTTTTTGCTGTTACAACTAACTCTTTTCCTTTAGTTTTTATACTATATTTCATAATGTTCTGGTTTTTTATTAGATAGATATTTTTCCACTCTTTTTTCTTCTTTTATCTCATTAGTTTACCATGCCGTTTGTTTTTTCTTATTATCTTTCTTACTAATTCCACATATCTCTGTGGTAGCGTTAATGATTATTTTCATAAATATGTACAGTCGCGGAATTAAAAATCCGGACATTTAAAATGATTCAGTGTATATCTTACTTTACTTTACTTATCACGTTACCTGGTGAAATAGTCAAAGTCAAAATAATTACTCGTATATGACAGCATGCCTCATTGTTTAACTGTCAATTGCTAACCTAGAAACGCAAAGCCCAATTTACATAACCCAAAAATTGCAAAAATCCTCTATAAGACTCGTCCGGATTTTTAATTCCGCGACTGTACCACCCTTGTTGTGCGTTAGTCTGTTTTATCTCCTACATTTTATTCTGTAAATTTTTGTCTGTTTCTTATTGATATCTTTTAGCTATGTTGTTATTTCTAAGTTTATACGTTTTTATTGGTATGTGACTTTCTTTTTTGGTTTCAGTGATTTTTTCGGTTTCTATGTTATTCTGTTTTATTTTTCCCATAACTAGATAGTGGTCACTATAAATTTCAGCGCCCCTCCTCGCTTTTACGTCTAATATAGTTCTTTTCTAGTGTTTTTGTACTAATATATAGTCGATTATTGATTTTTCTCTTTTGTTTGGTTGTACCCTAGTATATTTATGAATATCCTTGTGTTCATAGAATGTGTTGGTGGTAATTAAGTTTTGTAATTGGCAGAATTCTAACATTCTTTTTCCTTTGTTATTCCTCATTTCTTTTCCGTGTTTTCCTTTTTCCCCACTTTGCTGTTAAAATCTCCTGCGACGTAAATTGTTCCTTTCGCTTCTTCTGTTGTTATTGTTAAGTCTTTCCAAAATTTTTCTTTTTCATTTACTCTTTCATTTTCATCTGGACCGTATACTGATATTATTGTTGTGACCTTTTCTTTTTACTTTCCCATACCCATAGGTATAGGGAAGTCTTGGAATCATGAAAATTTTGGAAATCGAGATTTTCACAGAAATATCCGTTTTGGGCCTCTAGGAACCCAAAAAAGTGGTTTTTAAAAAATGTCTGTCTGTGTGTGGGTGGGTGACGCTCCTACAGCCGAAAGTATTGCTCCGATTTTGATGCGCTTTGGAATGCGGGAAATTTTATCGCGGATAACGATAGAGGGTCATAAGATAAATCTGTTAGTTTTTTGCCGAACTCGCTAGGTTTAAAATGAAGGGCGCTATGATTTTTTGAAGATTTTGAGTTTAACGCCCTATTACTCAAAAACGGATGAATCGATTCAATTGATTTTTTTTTCTGAATAGTATATGAAGGCTAACATGAGGTGATATAAAAAGTGTTTTGAAAAATATTAAGGGGTCTAAATTACAAATTTTCAAAATTTTGGAAATTTTCTAAAAATCATTTCTCAAAAACTGCCCACAGGAATTTGTTTAAACTTCATACACTGATAGACCCCGAAAAGGGCTATCGATCTGTTTTTTTAAAGAATATCATGAATTATCTGTGGCGCCCTCTACGAAGCTTTGAAGTTTGAAAATTTAAACCCCTTTAATTAATAAACAAAACAAGATAGGTAGCTGGGGTTTTCACTGAATTGCTCAGTGCATAATGGAGCATATGAATATGCAAAAAAATATTACACTCGTGGATATATGTAAGCGCACCGGCCCCCTCCCCCTCTATTTTTGAAAAATAATTTTTTTATTCTGACGGTTGTTATATTTTTGCGTCAAAGAATCTTTTTCCGCGAAAATAAAAAAATCGATTTTGTATGCCCTAGAAAATATAATTTCCAGGTACTTAGAAAATTTCACCTCGGTGCTACAGCCGTTTTGAGGAAAATAATACATAAACTAGCACAGTGGCGGCTTGTCCACTTGGCGCCATCTACAGAAGCTCGGTGGTCACGTTTTGAACTACACATTCTTTTATATTTACCCGCAATTTACGTGAAAGTGTAAACGCTTATCACGGTGAAGACGTGAGTCATCGAGTTGAAATTTTGATATGTTGTAAAGACTGTTGAATAAAGACGATATGAACAGTTTCCAGTATGGGAAAGTCCAGGGAGGTAGTCACGTCCACTTTTTTATTTCTTAAATCTACTAGGTAGTGGGATTCTTTCCGACACAGCCTTTCATAATATAATTTGTTCTGTCAATTTTTTGTGTATTACACATCCTACTCCTGCTGCTGCTCTTTGATAAATCGGTACTCCGCTATATATTAAGGTGTGTCCGTTTGTTATGACTGACAAGTAGTGTAACGGAAAGGTATTTTTTGCATAGCGATTCCTGAAAGTCATCTTTTTTTAACGAAAAATCGTATTGAAAGTACCACTTTTTTAACGCAAAATCGGGAAAAAAATTACAGTTTTTTTAACTACAGTAGAACTCGCTTTTAACGATCACGGTTACAGCGAATTCACGTTTATAAAGAATAATTTTGAAGGTATATTTGAATTACATTTGATTTAATGCATGTATTTCATGTTTATTATGAATTCGTTTCACGGGAATAACGAACCAAAATTTAAGAATACATTCTCAGAACTGATCCTTTTCATCTCCTAATAAAATGTAACTGAAAGATATTAGGTATTTTGTTGTGGCAACATTATAATAAGGAAGGTTTTCTAGGAAAATAGTGTTCAGTTAAATTTCGTAGGCCACTTTCTCTAGCTCTCTCTAGCACTCTGTACAATAGCGCGAGATAGTGGGTATTGTAAGCAACTCCGTTTTTCTTAGAATCCAGCAGCTACCTGCAGGATCCAGTTCTTCGAAAAGCGATAATGGGTTTCGCCCGATGTTATGGCTCAGTTCTGTTATCGCATTCTGCAAAACGAAAGTGTTGCGTCATAGCCACGTCTTAGCTATTGCATTTAACAAAACCCTTTACAGGATTAAAAGTACAATAGCTATAAGACGTTGGCCTATAACACAACAAAAAGAGTTACAAAAATCTTCAAGTGGATGTATCTTGGTCGTTCCTTTACTGACATTCCGTATGTAACTACGCATTCTCTAGTTGTGGAAAAATGTCGGGAGTCAAACGGAAAATTTTATCGGTTTCCGAAAAAGTAGAAATTATACGGAAGTTGGAAATTTGCTCAAATTATGACCTCCTTGGGTATAACGAATAACGGTTATTACGAACAAATATAGCGGTCCCGTGGAATTCGTTATAACCGAGTTCTACTGTATTTTATTGAAATATCAATTTGACAGTTGTAAGTTGTAAGTCTTTTTCGACTAAATTTCGAGTTACAAGAGATCACTATGCAAAAAAAACTACGTGTTTGACACGTTTTGAAAGTCCCTTTTTCATTCATTTGCTTGATTAACGAGGGCGAATCATGAAAAAAAGTATGACTTTCAAAACTAGTTGTACAAATTACTATTGTAATAAATTTTGCACTTGCATAATTTGAAGTGATGTTGACAGACGTACAAATTGTCACAGAATTTTAAAAATTAATTTTTAGCAATAAAAGCAGCCTTGATTACGAATGAATCCGACCTGTGTTTCTTAAGAGTAAATGTTTTCTACCAGAGCTAGAGATATTTAATAATATTGATAATTCATAATTTATAAAAGGGTAAATGAGTTGCTTAAATTCATTTTAAAAGAGAATTGATTAAAAATAAACTAAAGTATAAGAAAAGTCACACGTAATAGTTAAAGCATAATAATAGCTATTTAAGTAACAAAGATGTAAGGACCTATTAACATTTGAGGTAGGCAAGTACAAGCCAAGACGAAGTCGCAGCTTGTTGCCTGCCGAAAATGTTAATAGGCGATACATTCCGAGTTATCTTAATATATTTTTCCCGCTGCTTATCGAAATTTTCATAGATTTTTGAAAAAAATCGTTTGGTTTGTCACCTGTAACCAGGATTAGTTTTCGTGAGTCGTGTTACCTGTGAGTGTCACATGTCACATAAACACTTGCAATTTATAAACAAAACGTCTAAATCTGCATCTTGCTTTGCTAATTTTATTATCCTACGAACTTAATAATAATATTAAGTTCCGTTATCAAGAAAAAGCAGCAAACAAATATAATCACCGACTTACACGTTTTGTTACTAAGGCTGTATCACTAACTTACATGATCAGCAGCGGGAAAAACCATTTACATACATAAATACCATTGCAACATAGTCAATTATAACAATATATACAACAAAGATAATTGAAAGACAAGGACAAATATACAATACCCAGGATGAAATAAGAGGACGATGGGCAACCCATTTTATATAGGTCTACAAACTTGTAATTGAAGAAAACCAACAAGAGATCGAGATACAAAATGATTACGGGAAACTAGACATAAAGGAAGATACATTGACCAAGGAAGAGGAAAGAACTGCATTAAGTAATCTGAAAAATAATAAAGCTGCCGGAATAGACGAAATAACAGCAGAATTATTAAAAGAATCATACAAATCTAACAGTGGAAGTGCTATACAGTACACATATTGATAAATAAAATATATACAGAAGAGAAAATACCAAGAGTAGGAAAGTGGTATAGTCAAAATTATACCCATTCGGAGTCACGTGACTTTTGTCTGTCTCTGTTCATCTTTAGTAAAATAGATGAAATGGAAGAAATTTGAAAAAAGGCATGTCGATTCATAAAATTAATTTTAAAAATTTGACGTTTCTAATCTGTCAGATTATATTTTTCGTGTAAGTTATTGAGATAAGGGTAATAAAACCTAAAATTGTTGAGCCGAAAACTGGAAATTAAAAGAAACCATCGGACATGCGGTATAACGAGCAGTCACAACAATTAATTTGAATATTATGCGTTTTTTTTTATGAAGAGTACAATATTAATAATAGTAAATCAACAGTTTCACCATCCAACGCTGTTCGCCGTGCTTCTCTTGCGTTAAATATCTCGGAGAGCACAATTTACCGAAAATATGAGCCAGAAAGTGAAGAATGCAAAAACGGAAGTCGACGAAGCAGTCAATACACTGTATATAAAATGTATGTAGCTAAAGAATTTGTAACCATAAAAAATCTAAAAAATGCTTGGTTGAAGAATCTGGAGATTTTTCACATTCAGTTTCTTCCCTAAATAGATTGTGCAAGGAAATAGGCTTCAAATGGCAATGTTCTATAACAGAATATGCATGCACAGAAATTGACTTAAAATTTGCTATACGCAGCAGGTTTTTAATGTAGCAGCTGACATATCTTTATTATATTTACATTTTACGACATGTTATGTTTTCTTTAACCTGTAAATTCAGTTTGATTTCATATAAGAGAATAAACCCGTAGCAACCTTGTTTTAGAAATTGGCATATGTCAGGATAACCTACAAAACGGAATGTCATTTATTTCCCTAAAATTGCATTTTTAAGAATCGACATACGTAAAATTACTAGATTATCACGTGACTCCGAATGGGTATAAATTTGACTATATAATAATTAAATTACTCAAAAAAGGAAACCTCACTGGGCCTGTATAGACTATATAGGAACCCTGAGAATTATCCTAGAGCAAATAGCTGAAATGGAAGAGGAAATATTCTAAATAAATTTCTTAATAGAGTTTGAGAAAGCACTCGACTCCATTAATAGAAGTGCAATGTGGAAAATATTGAACAATTTAACATACCAAGTATGTAAGGCGTTGTAAGGTTTATAAAAGATATTCCTATAATATAATTCTGAAGCGCGGGTAAAACATGAGGGACAACTCTCATATGCATTTAATGTAGAAAAAAGAGCAAGACAAGAGTGCATACAGTCACCAACTCTGTTTATTATAGTTATAAAATTGGTACTGAAAAATACAAAAGACAAAACTACTGGTATCAACTGGGAAGTGGTTCAAAAGTTAGAGGACCTTGAATTTGCAGACGTTATCTGTCTCTTTATATTAAACAAAAACAAATGCAGAAAACTTCAATGCTGGTCCTGCACGCTTGGAAGATGGGACTACCAATTAATTCCAAAAAAACAAATTAACGAGCGAAGTGAATCGAGGAATTAAAATAATATTGATGGTAAGGAGGTTGAAGAGGTGAATGAATTTCAATATCTGGTTAGTATAGAAAGCACGAAAGGCGGCACAAAATTAGACCTAGATATAAGAATAAAGGTGGCACGCAATACTTTCACTACGCTAAACCGAATATAGGTAGCAGCAAAAGAAAAACAAAACTTAAAGACTATTTACGACACTTGTAAAATCCGTGCTCTATATGGATCAGACACATAGAAAGAATCTAAAAAGTGTCTAACAAAATACAAATATTTATCAATAAATGCCTACGGAAGATATGCAAGATGTTTTGACCACACAGAATTTCAAATCAGGATCTTTGGAAAAATACGAATGAAGAACGCAAATAGAATTAAATATAGCACATGTGTAAAAAAAACAAATAAAAGTATAATAAAACAAGCGTTTACTTATAATATTCCTGGTAAGGAAGTGTCGCCCAGAAGATAGCTAGATCTACTTGGTACAGGGTGTGGCAGTCAAACTTGCTGACTTGAAAGGTCAATAAAACAAAAAGTTTTATATTTTTATCTTTTAATTCTATTTTCTCGTGTTTCTACATAATTGGAAATTAAAAATTACAAGGTTTTGAAAATAATATCTGGCAAGTGACGCCCCTCATTGTCAATACACTGAGTTATTCGATTTCTGAAGTTCCGGTCGACCTTGTCGAGCATAGCGATGGGTATGTGGGTTATTGCTTGGCGAATATTCTCCTTCAGTGGACTAGGGTCCTTGGACGATCGGTGTAAACAATGGATTTTTGATATCCCCATAAAAAGAAGTCGCAAGGGGCTAAATCGGGCGAGTGCGCCGGCCACGGAAGATCGCCCTCAAGGAGATCAGGCGCCCGGGGAAGTTTTCGCGCAAACCACGCATTGCAATTCGCGCTGTGTGTGCCGTGGCTCCATCTTGCTGAAACCACACATCCCCAACATCGATGTCTTCAAGATTGGGCACAAAAAAGTTCTCAATCATGTTGACATATCGTTCAGAATTCACAGTTACTGCACACTCGTTTTCTTCAAAAAAGAGAGACCAATGATCCTTACTCTCGACAATGCACACCATTGTTAGCACTCCAATAGCCCATGTTTTGTTTATTGACGCACCCAGATGACCCAGACAGAAGAAAGTGTGCCTCATTACTAAAGAACACAAGCACAGCGACAGAGTCTACCAGAACTTCAGAAATCAAGTAACTTATTAGTGTATTGACAATGAGGGGCGTCACTTGCCAAATATTATTTTCAAAACCTTGTAATTTTAAATTTCCAATTATGTAGAAACACGAGACAAAAGAATTAAAACAATAAATATAAAACTTTTTGTTTTATTGACCTTTCAAATCAGTAAGTTTTGCTGCCACACCCTGTATAACGTGGAATAAAGCACACAGAATTTGAGACATTGGAAGAAATTTAAAAATTTTGTAGATAAAATGGTACAACAGGACAGTACACGGGGCTAACCACCCTACCAGAAAAACTAAATACGCTTCTGAAACACCATTAATATGCCCTTTGCTACACCAAGGAGCACAGGATAATCAATAATCAATTTCCTGAAAACAAGTTTTTAAGTTTCCCTTCGATTCTTTTGTTGTTTGTTTGTTAATGGACAAGGTCTAGGCATGCTGAGTACCAGGTACCTTAGACACCGACTGCTTTGGTCATATGGTCAAAGTCCTACTTGGAATTTTGCCGAGACTAAGGAGTTCCAACCCTAGCAAGGGATCTTTTACATGCTACACATCCTAGTAACATGGGACCCACTGCTTTACACCACTTCCGAATGATGGCATTCTGTAGAGGCTTTCATCTGCATTTTTTTATTTTTGAAAACCTTACCGGGACCGGGAATCGAACTCGCAACCCTTAAATCAGTAGTCAGGATGCTTACCACTGAGCTACCGACCCCGGCTTTCGATTCTTTTATTCGGTTCCTTGTATACACTAGCAATGTTAATACTGTCTTCAATTTTATTTCTATTGCTTTAAAGGCTTTGGCACACAGAACGCGGTGCGTCGCGGCGGGCAGCGATATCTACCCGCCGCAATCCGACGATATATTCGTATGAAGCAACATTGCATTATCCTTGTCACACACGAGGCGATCTGTCGCAGCGAAACAGTCTTGACCGCGGTGGCAGGCGATACGTTTGTACAAAATCACAAAAATATCGCGAGATCCAGGCGATCCACATCAGTTCGTTGAGAGGTTTTTTCAAGATGGGAGAAGAAACGGAAATGTTGATAGAAAAAGTGAGAAAGTACGGGTATTTGTACGACACTTCACACCAGTTCTACAAAAATGTGGTGAAAAAGGCAAAAACATGAATCGTGATTGTAGAAGAGCTGAACATTACTAGTAAGTTACTAATATGTTTTTATTTCACAATATTATTTCTGGTATAACAATTTAATTATTTCACAAAATTATTTTATAACGTAGTTACCTATTATTTATTATTAGGTACCTCAAAAAAGTATTATAAATAATATCTATTGAAATTATGTCCTACTGGCAAAATAATCAGCAAAATACTACTGCAAACCTGCTCTGCAGAAGACTATCACAACACTGGATCGCTTACACAGATATCGCTCCGTATGTGACGTAGCCATATCGCCGACCGCCGAGAAGATCGCGCGATTGCTGCCCGCCGCGAAAGACCGTGTCCTTGGTGCCAAAGCCTTAAGACTGGTTAAACTGATAAATTATTGCACATTGTTAAATTGTATAATACCTATGGTAATTAAAAACATTTCAGTTACGGCTCATTATTTTATTAATTATGTATAATTCTGCAAAAATATTATTCTACTTGGGTTAATAACTTCTCTACAAATAGGACATTTTTGCTGGTAATTTAAGCTATCATAAATGCAGTCCCAACAAAATATATGTCCACATGGTGTAGCACTAGCATTTTTTCTGTTCTCTGCACATAAACTACACATTTTTCTGCCCATCTTTTCCGGAACTGAACTGCTTACATTATACTCTCTTGAAGAAATCCCTTGGTGAATTAGAAAATACAACAAGTACAGTAACGATATTTTCCCTAAAATCTTAAAGCTGAAAGTAGAGGAATCATCTTGAAGCCATTTTCGAAGTAAAACCTAAAATGTTTGCAGTTAGAAAATATACTGTAAGTTTCTCGTCACATACATATTTTATTCCTGCTATACGATTGGAAATGTTGTAGAAGGTACCATTTATGTAAAACAGAGAATGATGTAAACGCAGCAACAGCATTTTATTCGTCTTCATAAATACTATAAATTTTAATAAGTCATTTTTAGCATTCGGTACAATTGTACTAGAAGACTCAATTTTATTTTGAATGTTATCAAAAAACCTGTCGTATAAAGACTCTCCTCCTACATAGAGCACCAGCCATAATATTTGTACCTGCATGAATTTCAATGTATAGAGTGAAACAGTCACATAACATAATAGTTACCACTTTATTTGGAATTTTATTTTCTTCGGTAAATCTCAAAGTACCTGTATATTCTTCTCCTAATGTTTGTAAGTTTTCAAGGGAGGTTAAATAATAATACCACACATTTGCAATTATAGGTACAGTTTTTCGCAATCGTGTGTAATTTCTGGCACCAAATATCTTTAAAAGTGAAAAGATATCCTCTTGTAAATTTGTCACGAATAATTCATCCTTTTGTGAACAGCGCACAATATCAGCCACTTTGGCATCATAAAATTGCATGTTGTTTAATTCTGCAAATATAGAACACTTCCCATAAATTAATAAGTACAACGTACAACAGAGATGAAATTCTTTGGTTAACCTACAAAAGTACAAAATCTTGTTTTGGTGCTGTCAAATTGCAAGTTCTTCACGTTGTTGCCATCTATGATCTTTGACGTTTACCCAAATTGGCAACATTGCAATTTCTACCGAAATGTCAAGAAACCAACAAGAATGTGACAACGTACACAATTTAGAATCAGAAAGGAAGAAGTTGCGCTTATAAAAGTTATTTTATTGAATTAAATTTTAGTTGTTATTGAATGAAAATGGAATTAGTGGCCAAATAATAATTCAAATATTTGCCAACAGCAGGGGTAAGTATTTTAGAGGTTAATGTTTATTCCGTTTATGTAAGTGATTATTTCTATGAATATTTATAGGTTTGTAACTAAAACAATAATTAAATGCAAATATAATAACCTACGTGTGCGATACTGAAAAAGACCAAATGAAAGACATGAAGAAATCAGGTAGGTACAACTACCCTTGCTAAATTTAACACAACTTTGTGACTTTCAATCACATATTAACCAAAGATTAGATGTTTGCGATACACCTAATACCGATGTTTATTGCAGGATCCAACACCGTACATACATTAAAATATGTAAGTCTCGTGACACTAACAGTACAAAATGCACTTCTCGGCCTTAGTATGCGGTATGCACGAACAAGAGAGGGTGACATGTTCCTATCATCGACAGGTCAGTATATTTAGGTGATTTAGATGTAGGTATGTAGGAAATCAAATTGTTGTTTATTATTAGTAGGAACTGTAAGTGATGAAGTAAGTCATTGGTCATAAATTCCTTAATGCCTGAGGCATTTGACATTGGAAAGTAAAAATACCTCCTATTCAAGTGATGTGTTACATACTACAATAATTATTTGAAGGATGCAGTGGTTTATTGTAGAAAAATACTTTTTCCTCCAACCACACGGATAAGACGTCATATTGTCGAATAATTTTGTATAAAAAGTAAGCCATTTCGGGATGTTCACCAATTACCTTGGCAACTGTACAGGGTGGGCCAAAGTAGACGCTTTCTTATGGAAACTCATGTTCCTGTCAAAGATAGAAAAATTTTGACCAACATCTCCCGAGCTCAAATTTTATGAAAAAGTTACTGGTGCGAACAGAATTTTGCTATCGTAAACCGTTAGGCCGCTAGGGGGCGTTTTTCAAAATTCGTCGATTTCTTTAAACCCTTCTAGCTTTTTTGTTTTTAGTAATAATTGATTTCTGTAAAAACTTTCTCATAGCAGTTTTTGGTGTAGAATAGGCTGGTGCATTTTGTTTTAATACAGGGTGATTCGTAAATTTGATGCAACAAAAATTTTCTTATTTCTTATGGAACACCCGGTATATTTATACATTTTTTTGTAGTCCTTAAAATTCTCTATTCAAAAATATATAATACTATATGTCCAAATTTGGCATGTTACGGTGTATTTGGCTTTAAGTTAAATAAACTAAAAATATCAAGTAGCCATTGTGTCATAGCGCCGCATGACCATTGTTTTAAACCAACAGTAGCAATATTTATGAGGAAAACAAAGTTGGCCGCTGTCAAATTAGTCAAATAGCTTTTGAATTTGAACATAATCTGGTTTTTTGTCCGTGTCTATTTAAATTTCCACCTTCCAACAAGATGGTGCACCGCCTCATACTTGAAGAGTTACAACTAATTACTTAAAAGTGCAGTTTGGTGAAGAGTGGATAGGGAACCAAGGACCAATCGCTTGGCCAGTGAAGTCCCCCATATGACACCCCTAGACTGCTATTTTTGGGGAAAAATTAAAGATTTGACATATAGACAACCGATTACATCAAGAGAATTGCAAGAGGAAGCAGTGCAAAATGCATTTGCTACAATTTCTAACATTGAGCTAAGAAATGCTGCAAATGCTGTCAAACAACGGTGCCGCTTGTGTATTAATCAGAACGGTGCACAGTTTGAACATATGTTATAAAAGGACATATTGTTGGGTGGTAATATGTTTTATTAATTTTGTTATTTGTTCTAAATGTTTGTAACCCTATATGCTTTTTGTTTTTTCTTATTTAGTTAGCGCCAACTTTGTTTTACTCATAAATAATGCTAATGTTGGTTTAAAACAATGGTCATGCGGCGCTATGACACAATGGCTACTTGATATTTTTAGTTTATTTAACTTAAAGCCAAATATACCGTAAAATGCTAACTTTAGACATATAGTATTATATATTTTTGAAAAGAGAATTTTAAGGACTACAAAAAAATGTATAAATATACCTGGTGTTCCATAAGAAATAAGAAAATTTTTGTTGCAGCAAATTGACGAATCACCCTGTATTAAAACAAAATGCACCAGCCTATTCTACACTAAAACTGCTATGAGAAAGTTTTTACAGAAATCAATTATTACTAAAAACAAAAAAGCTAGAAGGGTTTAAAGAAATTGACGAATTTTGAAAAACGCCCCCTAGCGGCCTAACGGTTTACGATAGCAAAATTCTGTTTGCACCAGTAACTTTTTCATAAAATTTGAGCTCGGGAGACGTTGGTCAAAATTTTTCTATCTCTGACAGGAACATGAGTTTCCATAAGAAAGCGTCTACTTTGGCCCACCCTGTACACTTTTCGATTCATATTTGCATTAGTACAAAAATGGACGCAAGATAGGGTTTTACATGTTAAATTTTAAATAAAAAACAAATGCGTCGTCAATATTCGGCATTCGCCATCGTTGTTGTTTATTTTCCCCGTATACGTATAGTGATTGTTTATTTGAGCCATGACAGTTCTGCAATATAATCTACAATGTTTGATTCTAAATAATAAGTCATATTACCGAATTTATGAGTAGTTGGAGAAAAAATAGTATGTTTCATTCGCACAAAAAATGCGTTTTCAGGACGCGTAAGACTCGCCAGACTCCGCTGCGCGTCGTCCGGCGATCTGTCTTACTTATCCCGAAATCATGCATTTTTTGTACTAATGAAACAAATAACTATTGTGAAATCTAACCTGGAAAACAAATCAATATTAGTAGAATTTCACGGCTGCTTCTCCCGGCACTTCGTGATACGGCTTCAACGTAAAATAGTTGGTCCCGGATGTCATAATAACATCATAACAGTCGTTAGTGTGGTTAGAAGTCCCCATAAAATGTACAGTGACGCCTATAATTTGCTTAACGGCTGTTGGCAGAGTGCGAAATAAAATAAAATAAATTTAAAAAAAATACACGTATTTCAAACATTTTCAATTTATTTAATATTTATGGAAATATAACAAAATAAAATACAGGGTAAATGATAAATAGAACACCAAACTTCGGAGGATAACAAAGGACGTTAAACAAAATCGAATACCTCTCCTTCATTTTTCATTTACATAAATGGTTTATTAAAAAAATATAATCTTCACTGTTTGAGAAGCACAATTATCTTCATATTCATTCATCATTCATAATCTATAGCCTCTTTTACCTTTCGGTGTTGAGGACTTCATACCTCGCGGGAAGTGCAACTGAGGTAATGCGCCGCATGCGATTTACATTATGCTCCCCCGCATGCAAGCATACGACACACACAACAACTTACATCTAACTTAACTAATGAGTTCAAATCCACTGCCGCTCCGAGAAAATTCTCGGCTACGGCCAGATTTGAACCCATGTCCACTTGGTTGCTAAGCAGACAACAAGCCCACTCAACCACCGATATGAATTGAGTAAATACGTATAACAATAAAACTTTATTGCTAAGCAACAAAACACAATAATAACTATAAACATTATTAAAATTAACAACAATAACCATAGTTGGTTTCCACATGAAGTTATAAACAGCGTACATAAATCAAACAAGTAGAGACACTCACTGTCGGTTCGTTTCATGTAAAAATACCGATTTGAATGACTTTAAACGGCTCCTGGGGGGTACTTTCTAGTACAGGCGCCAGGGAATTTTTACATGCAATTCTTGGTACCTGCATTTTGTGTTAATGGGTGGGTGGGGGGCTATGCTCTGAGTCTAATTTTAAGTTTTCGGATCGATCGGAGAAATTGTTTTTCCGCAATATCGGAAGAAGTGTTGAAAACGGTTTTTCAGCAATTTCTCGTTTCCTGTTGCTCTGGCACTGGAATTGCATCAGTACAAGTTTGTAGTTTATGGAATTCTCCACAACTTTTGGAAATGCCTTTTTCTCGTGCGCTCAACAATTTAAAAGTTGTTACCATATAAATCCAAGAAATTAAGGGTTGAAATGGGTTTTATTTTACGTAAATATATCGCTTTCAGTTAATCCTACGATAAAAAATACTCTTTTATTTTTTGTAGAACAACTAATTTGCATAAAGTTTGTGTATGAGTATTTTTCCATTTGGACAATTATTTACCGTTCTACAGCGCCGCAAATGTCGCAAGTCACGTAAACCGTACATTTAGTGTGCACTTTCGAACGGCCCTGTTCCTTCGAGTATGTCGCACCAACTGTTTTCCACACCACCTTTGAGGTACAGCTTGTGGCGCGTTTTCTTTTACGTGGTCTCCCCTATAGGCCTAATCCACGAAGTGTATTTCTACACTTCCCTAGGTCTTTTTAATGGGCCGTTTCTGCATCGTCAATTCCAATCATTGCAGAATTGTTGATTTTGTCGCCCTTGTTAAGTTGTGTTTCCGTTGAAACAAACTCGGGAAGAGAAAATATGTCATCGTCGCAGCTGGTGTGGTATTCGTCTTCAACTGTAGCAAGCATTCTGGAGATTTCTTGCACGTTCTCACAGAATTCCCCGGCACATATGGAGCAAATGGCGGTGCACTTAATCCCGCTTTGCGGCAGCCACAAGCCTTTCCACATTTGGTCTTACACCCGCATGAAATTAATTTAATTATTGCAGTAGGCGCGGGAGGCTCAGTGCTGGCACCGGTGTAAACGTACGGCCACGTTTCTTCCAGCCCCATCTTTCCGCGGGTAGAGTCATTTCCAAGCCAGGATTGAACTTGATGGTATGTCCGGAATGCGTGCATCCTGGCCGTGTCTTTTGTAGGTGGCAGGGATGCCAGATTAAACGTTGACTTCACAAGGGATTTCGCGAAGTGTTTGTATCGCAGCAAGTTGATTGACTTGTCTTTATGGATGTCTCCACCGTACAACGCAATAAAAATTGCTCTCCCGCTAATGCGATGATATCCGCGTCTACATCTTTCTGTACAAAGTGATTCGCTGCAGATTCCAGGGTAGGTGTCTTTTCTAGGGTTTTAAGAAATTTCACTTTGCCCATACCGTAAGCAGCCGATGTTGTGTCACAACCAGAAAATGCATGCAAGAACAAGATATGCTTTGATACAGCATCGCCGTGTTTCACTCATGATGTAGAGTAATGCTGTTTCTTCGTATTCAGTTTTCCGGGCTTGCAAAGAAAAACACATTACAGTCTAGATTCAAAAAATTAATCAAATAACAGAATAACCGAGTTGATTGTTCTTCACATGGTGAGTCGTGAATTGTTCATTTTGAATATAAATTTTTATTTTGTTTAAGTTTAGTGACACTCTACCCGCGGGAAGATGGGGCTGAAAGAAAAGTGGCCGTACGTTTACACAGGTGTCTAGCACTGAGCCTCCCGCGCCTCTTGCAATAATAATAGTATATTATGTTATTAGGAGCAAAAGTTATATTTTATGTGGCGAGGCTGGACGGGTTATCTGCCGAACTTGCGAGGCAGATAAGTACAGCCGAGCCACATAAAGATACTTTTGCTCCGAATAACATATAGTATTTTTTCTTCAAACGTTTTTATAACAAATTATTTACAACTTTGTGAACAAAATTCGAAGAAAATTACTTGATCTCGTCAGCGGCAGATAATATTATCTGCCGCTGACGAGCAGCAGATAAAGTTGCCAGCGGCAGATAATAACTTTATCTGCCGCTGACGAGCGGCAGATAAAGTGTCAGCGGCAGATAATATTATCTGCCGCTTGGCAATAAAGTGACAGTTTAGCATTATCAATCCAGCAGTATAATGCCATATTTTACTGCCGTTTGAAGAAAAAATTAATTTCATGCGGGTGCAAGACCAAATGTGGAAAGGCCTATGGCTGTTGCAAAGCGGGTTTAAAGTGCACCGTCATTTGCTTCCCGCCGGAGAATCCTGTGAGAACGTGCAGGAATTCTCCAGAATGCTTACTACAGATGTTGACCAATATCACATCAATTACGACGACGACATATTTTCTCTTTCCGAGTTCTTTTCAAAGGAAAAACAACTTGACAAGGGCGACAAAATCAACGATTCTGCAATGAGTGGGCTCAACGATGCAGAACCCGGTCCATCAAAAAGACCATGGGAAGTGTGAGACTGTTAGAAATACACTTCGTGGAGTAGGCATCTCGGGGAGACCACATAAAAAGACGCGCTACAAACTGTACCTCAAAGGAACAGTGCCGTTCGAAAGTGCACACTAAATGTACGGTTTACGTGACTTGCGACATTTGCGGCGCTGTAGAACGGTAAATAATTGTCCAAATGGAAAAATACTCATACACAAATTTTATGCAAATTAGTTGTTCTACAAAAAATATAAGAGTATTTTTTATCGTAGGATTAACTGAAAGCGATATATTTACGTAAAACCAATTTCAACCCTTAATTTCTTGGCTTTATGGGGTAACAACTTTTGAATTGTTGAGCGCACGAGAAAAAGGTATTTCCAAAAGTTGTGAGGAATTTCATAAACTACAAACTTGTATTGATGCAATTTCAACATCAGAGCAACAGGAAACGAGAAATTGCTAAAAAGCCGTTTTCAACACTTCTTCCGATATTGCGGAAAAACAATTTCTCCGATCGATCCGAAAACTTAAAGTTAGACTCAGAGCACAGCCCCCCACCCACCCATTAACTCAAAATGCAGGTACCAAGAATTGCACGTAAAGCCCTATTAACGATTTCCCTGGCGCCTGTACTATTCTGATAGTACTAACAGATGGTGCCACTACTGTATCACATCATGATTGGTAGCAGAGCCAGTAACTGGCTCTGATTGGTAGTATGTATGTATAAGGTTATACATTCTTTGCAGAATTGTAACCACTCACTAAATGAGTTCTACAGACTCAATTACTCATGGTGAGTCACTCCATTTAGCACTAATCACTTATCCCTTTCAAAGTTTATCATGTGTTTTGGCTGCTTTCACTATTTCCTTCCATTTTTTTCTGTCCTTTACTTGTTTCTCCCAGTCTTTTATTCCCATTCTTCTTATATCTTCCCTCACTTGGTCCTCCCATCTCACTCTGGGTCTTCCTCTTTTCCTATTCCCACGTGGGTTCCATTCTGTGATACGTTTAATTACTGTGTCGTCCTGTCTTCTTTTTATGTGTCCTATCCATCTTAACCTCATTGCTTTCATGACTTTTATTATTGTTTCTCCTTTTAAGAATTCCTCTATTTCTCTATTGTACAGTCTTCTATTTTCTTCATCATTTACTTTTACTAATCCATAAATTTTTCTTATTATTTTTCTTTCGAAGATCTTTAGTCTTTCCTCCTCTTTCTTTGTTATACATATGGTCTCCGCCGCGTATGCCACTACTGGTCTTATTGCTGTTTTATATATTTTAACTTTGAGCTTTCTACTAATTTTCCTATTATTCATAAACATTTTATATTTATGAAATGCTCTATATCCTGCTTGTATTCTCTGCTCTATCTCTATTCCTTTCCGGTTTTCCCCATTTATATTGCATCCCAGATATTTAAAGTTTTCTACTTCCTCAAACTTTAGGTTCCCTATTTGCACATTTGTGTTCTTCATCCTGTTGGTCACTCTACTAACTTTCATATATTTTGATTTTTCTTGGTTAATTTCTAGCCCCCTTTTCTTTGCTTCCATTTCCATCTTCTGTAACTTCTGTGTTAGTATTTTTTTGGATTTGGACACTAGTGCGACATCGTCTGCGTATGCGACTACTTGTATTGCTTTTTCTCTTAATGTTCCCTTTATCATACTTGCTCTAATCACCGCTTCCATTGTAATATTGAACATCGTCGCTGACAGTCCATCCCCTTGTCTTACGCCTTTGGTTATCTCAATTTCTTTTGTTGGTCCTGTCTGTGTCATCACTATAGCTTTTGAGTTTTCAAATGTCATTCTCATGAGTCTAACTAACTTTGCTGGTATTCCTATTTCTTCTGCATCCTTTAGTAGTGTCTGCCTATTTATTGAATCAAACGCTCGCTTAAAGTCAATAAATGCAATGTATATTTCTATACCATTCTCGTAGCATTTCTCCACTACTTGTTTCATCACATGTATTGCATCTACCGTTGAATTCCCCTCCTTAAATCCGTGCTGGTATTCGCCAATTGTTCTTTGTGTATATACTTTCACTCTACGTAATATTACACTTGTCAGTACCTTGTAGGTAATGTTCAGTAGTGTGATTGCTCTATAGTTTTCGCACTCCCTCATATTCCCTTTCTTCCAAATCGGCACAATTATTCCTCTCTTCCATTCCTCTGGGATTTTTTCATTTTTCCATATCTTGTTTATTAGTTTGAATATCCTTTGTTTCAGTTCTTCACCTCCATTTTTTATTAGCTCGCTACATATTCTATCTGTTCCTGCAGCTTTCTTGTGTTTCAGTTTTTCTATTGCTTCGTAACATTCTTTTTCTGTAGGTATTTCATCATCATCTTCTCTATTTTCATTCTCCTCTGTCCACTTTTCTCCAATTTCTTCTATTGTTCCCATCGTTACATTCAGGTATCTCTCCCACTCACCTTGCTCAATATTTGCTGTTGTTCTTTTTCTATTCTGCTTTCTTATTATTTGGTATAATTTGGTGTTACTATTGTTGTCATTTTCAATATCTGTCATAATATTATTTACCCATTTCTCTCGTTTTTTCACTATTAACTTTGTACATTGTCTCCTTTTTTCTTTGTATATCTCACTATCTTGTTGTTGTCCCGTTCTTAACCATTTCAGTCTTGCTTTATTCTTTTCTCCTATCATCTCTATGCATTCCTCGTCTATCCATTCTTTCTTCTTTTCTGAACTCTTCCTTCCTATTATTTTTTCTGCCACTTCTATTATGCTTTCCTTTATATTTCTCCATTCTTTTTCAATATCTTCAGTCTCCTTTTTTCCTTTAAGTATCTGTTCAATTTGTCTTTCATACTTTTGCTTCGTTTCATATTTTTCTAGTTCATCTACTTTCCATTTTGTATTTCTTCTTTTTTCTATTTTCTTCTCTACTTTTCTCATCTGCATTTTAGCTATAACTAGTATATGATCAGTATCTACGTTCGCGCCTCTGAATGAACGCACGTCTTTAATAATTTCCATTCTATTCTTATTTATTAATACATGATCAATTTGGTTTCCTTTTGTTTGCCCTGGTATTAACCACGTTACTTTATGCTCTTCTTTATGTTGATATTTTGTACTCATTATATACATGTTCATTTCTGCTGCCAAATTACACAGTCTATGTCCGTTCTTACTAGTATTTTCATGTATTGTAAATTTTCCACTCACATTCCTTAAATATTTTTCTTTCCCTACTTTCCCATTAAAATCTCCCATTATTATAACTGTATCGTGTTTCTCTACTTCTTCACATGTTTTGCTTAGTTCCTCATAAAAGGTATCCTTATCCTCTTCTGCTGCATCTTCTGTTGGGGCGTACCCGTTTATTAATGTTATATTTGCTATCTTGTTTTTTATTCTTATCATTGAAATTCTGCCATTTATTCTGCTAAATTCTATTATTCTATCTCTAAACTTTTCATTAACCAAGAATCCTGTTCCGTTTTGTCCTTGTTTATTTTCTCCACCGTACAATAACGTATATTTTTCTTTATCTATTCTTCCTTCCCCTTTCCATCTTATTTCTTGTACTGCCATTATTCCTATTCTATATCTTTCCATTTCTCTTGCTATTTCTTCCATCTTTCCCGTTTTTAACATCGTTTTCACATTCCATGTCCCAATCCTTGTTTCATTTTTCCTTTTCTCTCTTTTCTTTTTACTAACTTTCATATTTATATTATTTGTCCATTGTTTTGTATCCTCATCTTTTTCAGTTTCATGTATTTGTTTGCTTCCTTTATTCCCTTTCCCATTGCATGTCGTTTTCATATTGTATCCGTCCTCTGCTTGGTTAACTTTTATATCGGTTTCTGCTCTTTTTGTCTGCTGCTTATCGGGTCTTGTTTGCTTTGCGGAAACCCCATCAACAAGCTCTGTGTCCATACTGTTCTTGGTGTCTGTTTTTTTTTCATAATCTCTGTTCTGATATGGTTTCTTGCTCCAGATATTTGGCTCTTCATTTCGTGATTCTCTCTCATTTACCGATCTCTTCATTTTATTTTTGGCATTTACATTTTCATTGTCATAGGTCCCTATTTCTTCTACGATTAATTTATTTCCTCTCAATATAGCTTTATGTCCCTTCTGTCTTGCTTCGTTCATCTTTTTTATTAAATTTTTTCGTTCCTTCTGTTCATTTTCGGTTAAATCTCTGTTTAACCAGATCTTAGTTCCTCTTAGTTTATGGGCGTTTTTAAACAACTCTATCTTTTTATTTCTCCTATCAAGTGTCACTAAGACTGGCCTGTTTTTGTTAGCATCAAATTTTCCTATTCTTCTAATGTCTTCTATTTCGCCTAGGTTAACATTCACTTCAATTTTTTGGGCGATTTCTGTGAATTTCGCCTGCAGTTCTTCTCTATTTTCTTCCGGTGCGTCCTCAATTCCGTGACATATTAGATTCCTTTTTTTTATTTCCTTTTCCAGGCCTTCCAGTCTCTTATTTTGATCTGCTATTTGCTGACTCAGCTTTTCATTTTCTATTTTTAACGTTGTATTTTCACTTTTTAGGTTCATTAATTCTACTTGGAATGTGTCCAGTTTTTCTTCTATACGTTGGTTTCGTTCATCCATATTTTTTAGTTTTTCGTTGATTGCATTTAAAATTTGCTCCATTTTTTCTGTTTTAAATGTTTACTTTATAACACCGTCCACCCGCGATAAATTTGTTCCGTCTATTCGGCCGCGCGTAGATTCGTACTTATCGAATGTACCACTTGCGGGCGGCTCTTCTTATCGGCGCGGGCCGTCCTTGTTTTCGCCTTTATGTGCACTCTTTGTTTACTCAATTACTACGGTTTTTCAACTTAATTTAGTGCTCATTCGTTCTGTATTTTACTGTCTCTTAGTGAGTATCAATAGCTTTGTCCTTCTGTTCACTTTTCAACAATTTCAATCGCGTATTTCTCACTAATTTCACTGAAATTCACTTCACTGGTCACACAGCGAACTGTAACTCACAGCAGCAGCCAACACCAATTGGTAGTACAGTGGCTATATATTAATGACAGTGTGGTCAATTTTGGTCCTGTTTCTGATTGGTTGTTTTAAAATCTGCCATTAAGAGTCGTTTCAATTTCCCATTGAATATTTTTAGCAATGTATGCATATTTAGTTATTAATGTCAAAATAAGTCATTGACATTTTATAACTTATCTAAAGTAGCTCAGTTACTGAACACGGCTTAAGCATGAAAATAAATATTGTATCATCATTGATGTACACTTGCGTTATTTTATACACAAAAATAAAGTAAGTACGAATTCAAACTAAAGTTTAACCAAGCAATAATTTTGACTTTAGTAATATTGTGTTACTAAATATCACTGACGCCGTTAAAAAAATGCACATGCAAAACCTGTCATAGTGCAACAAATTGAGTGAACGCGGTACAGACGACTCCTGCAGTTTACACAGGTATTTGTACTCATATTTCAGTAATATTTCAGACGTTTTCAACTGAAAACCATTATTGTTAGTTTCAGTATCACCGTTTTAAAACAGTTTTTTTATAAAATAGGAGTTATTTGTAGATAAACACCCGTGCAAGTTTTACTTAATGTTAACCATCTAAAGGAGATTTGTTATCATTTGAAGAGAGAGAATTGCTTAAAATGCTATTCTCTACATTTAATATGCCTGTTTATTTACAACCGCTGCCTCTATTATTGAAATCAAGCGAAATATTGTTAGATTTGTCTATGCAGGCTGTAGCACAAACGCCTCAAAATGGCCAGCATCTCAAATTGACCGCACTGTCCTTATAAAGTCACTGTAATTGGTAGCAGAGCCAGTAGATATAGAGAGTACCGCCACGTCCGCCATGTTTGTTCCTTTGTCATATGCGTCACTTTGAGGTTTTGTAACACAACGTGACATTTATTGGCAATCCGAAATTTTACTTAAAATTGGCAAGACTGTAAGTCTATGTCAAATTCGAGGTTAGTAGGTTAGGTTTTGTTTGTTATTTGACACAAACTGATGGAAAACATAACCTGATAACCTCGAATTTGACATAGACTTACAGTCTTGCCAATTTCAAGTAAAAATTTAGACATAACTCAATCAGTCATTGCTGATGGGAACAAAAATGGCGGCGATGGCGGCATTTTCACGGATCAAAGAATGGCGGTACTCTATATCTACTGGCTCTGATTGGTAGAACTTTGTTCTGCCATCTGGTAGTCAAGCTTAGAAATGCCCCCTAAGTCACCGTCCCTAGCACTCTAGACAGGTTTTAACATTTGGCATAATTGTCTCTACTTGTTTGATTTATGTATGCTGTTATCAATTTAATAACTGCTCAAAATGACCGTCGTTCATATTAATAGAAGTATTGGCATGCCTTAACAAATTTTCTTGTAATTTTTTAGTATATTAGAACCTTGCCTAATGGCAGTGGCAGCAGCAAAAATACGTTCCCGAAGTTCTTGCTCTGTTTGAATTTCTGTTTGATAAACCAGTGACTTTAGATACCCCCAAAAAAACAAATTCATTGCTGTTAAATCGGGCGACCTTGCCGGCCATTGTATAAGTCCATTCCATCCAATCCACCTTTGAGGAAATTCAGCATTTAATCAGTCACAATATAACTGAAATGAGCGGGTGCACCATCATGTAGCAGCCACATATTTCTTCGGATTTGTAATGGCACATTTTCTAAAAGTCCCGGTAACGCATTTGATAGAAAATTGTGATATACAGCTCCAGTTAAATGGTTTGGTAATTCTTATGGACTTACAAGATAACCATTCACAATACCTGCCCATATGTTGATCAAAAACCGCATTTGGAAATTTTTATGACGTATTACATGTGGAATTGTCACTCCAGATGTGGCTGTTATGGAAATTTAAAATACCATTTTGAGTGAAAGTACACTCGTCCATCGACAAAATCTTCTTAAAAAATTCTTCATCGGGAGCTTCTACATACCATTCACAGAAAGCACGCCTAGCTGGAAGATCAGCAACCTGAAGATGTTGAACCCTTTGTATGTGAAATTCTTGAAATTGTCCACAACGAAACTCCAAATTCTTGAGCAAGTTGTCGGCTGCTTATTTCAGGATTTAAAAAACTTCAAAAAGCTTTCGATACTGTCCCAGTCAAAAAACTTTTCGAAATCCTTCATAAAACTAATATAAACAAACATTACATATACACTATCCGAGAAATTTACAAAGACAAAAAAAAATTATTAGGATCGGAAATAAACTGTCAGCACCATTTACCACCAACAAGGGAGTACGTCAAGGATGCTGCCTATCTCCTACGTTGTTTAAAGTTTACATTGAAAACATATTAATAAATTGGAAAAACAAATGTAAATATATGGGCATTCCAATAAATGAGGATTATATATACTCGTTATTTGCTGATGACCAGGTAATCCTGACTGGAGACGGACATGATATAGAATATATGATGCAAAAACTTGCGGACACATATAAAGCAAATGGAATGAATATCAATTACAAAAAGACAAAATACCTGGTAACAGGGCCGGGAGTAGCAAACGATTTAGAAATAGAAGGCAAGACAATCGAAAAATGCGAAGAGTATAAAAACCTAGGAAGCGTAATATCATCAGGCGCGAATTCAAAGAAAGAAATAACAAATAGCATAAGACAGGCCAAACAAGCAACACAAAAGTTACACTCTCTCCTATGGTCAAATAGTATCAGAAAAAATACGCTTCCGTCTATACGGTGGGACTATATACAATACCATCATACAAAGTATCTTATATGGTTCAGAAACATGGGAAATGAGTAAAACCGAACAACAAAAAATAAATGTCGTAGAGATGGATTTCCTACGAAGAGGATGTAGAGTTTTCAGATTAGAACACATTAGGAATACAGAAATTAGAGACCAAATGGGAAAACGAAAAACAACTATGGACGAAATCCGAAGAAGACGGCTCATATGGTATGGACACGCCCCAAGGATAAATGAAGAAAGATGGCCGAACAAAATTTTAAATTGGAGCCCAGCAGGAAAAAGAAAAAGGCAGACCACCAAACACATGGTTTAAACAGGTGCAGGTTGATATGGTACTTAGAAACCTTCACGAGTATGACTGGAGGAACAGGAAACAATAGTTTAAAAAGCGGTAACACGTCAAAGCAGTGATTTTAGCGTTTTACAAATTTTCTTGAAAATGGGGATCGAGGAGAGGTCGAGGGTTTGTTAGATTTATTTTTTGGCTTTTAAAGTTCAGGGTTACCACCCTTCAGTTTGGGAATGTTAGTTTTGACATTGATCCCAATTTTTGAAGGTCATGTTCAGACCGGTGGATATTGTCCCTTGAAAACGCAAAATTCTGAAACTAATTTGTAAATGTTGCATGATAAAATGTGGTTCGATGTAGTTGAATCTCCGTGCGATTCTAAATACGGCAAAATCATTCGCCGTATTGCGGTTAGAGGGCGGAACCTTTTATAATTCAACTGGATGTATCTTAAGAATGAACATAGTTATCACATGGATTTGCAGCAAAATAATAGAGAATCAGGAAATAGGTGTACATACTGTAGTAGAGGGGAAATATTTTTTTTAGAATTGGAAGTTTGACAAGTTCGCATTTCAAACTTAGGCGCTTTAGAAAAAAGTGTTTATATCGTAAGGCCTACTTCGATATGCATGCTCCTAAGGGTCTATGCAAATTTCGATTAAGGAATGTATCTTGAGAACAAAAAGTCCAATCATAAAAAATAATTTTCTTACAGATAAGCCCAGCCTCGTGGTTTCCAGGGTTGAAAAATGAAGTTAGTCTTCAATCGATAGCATTTATTTTTCGCGTTTCTTTCAAACGGTCGACTTTGCACAAATGCTGGGAAACAGTATTCATGTTCAACAATACTGCTGCTGATAAAGGGTCTCCCTGTCTTAGTCCTTTTTCCACTTTGAAATCTTTTGATAAAACATTTGCGTGTATCTTGTTTTTAGTGTCCATGGTTGTCGTTTTTACTAGACGTTTCAATTTTTCAGGTATCTGCAAATCATGCATTGCCTTATAGATTTGATTTCTGTCTATGGGGTCGTAGGCTTGTTTAAGTCTATGAACATAGGTTCATAAAGCGATTTTATATTGATAGCACGTTATCAATGCGTGTTTTAAGATAAAGATCTGATCCGTTACCGACCTACCTCCCATTGATATTCCCCCAGTAATTTTCCATTTTTTGTTTTATTGCTGTAGCTAGGATTTTGTACACAATGTCCAGTATGGCGATCCCCCTGTAATTGATGCACTTTGTGGGGTCTCCATTTTTTGTGTATCGGTGTTATTAATGCCGTTTTCCCTGCTTCAGGCATTGTTTGTGAGTCCCACACTTCTTGTAATATGGTGACGATATCTTGCTGCAACTTTTCACCCCTTGTACTTTATAAGTTCTGCTGTTATTCCATTTTCTCTTGGGCTTTTAGTGTTCTTTAGCCTGTCTGTAATTGTGGTTATTTTCTTGTTTGTCGGCCCGTATATCTCTTCTTCACTTTCCTCGTCTTTCTCTGTCATTGTCATCTTTTTCTTCTCTTTCCTGTACTTCATTCGATATCCTTTATCATTTTTTCTTTCCATGCTCTCTTTGCTGCTTTGCATACTTGTTCTGTTGTTTTTCTTTGTTCTTGGTGCTTTCTTCTATCTTCTTCCCTCGTTCCCATCATTGTCATTCTTATTTCCTGTCTTTTCTTAGTTGTTCTTTGCAGTTTTCATTAAACTAGCTGTTTTTTTAAAAATTTTTTGCTTTGCTTTGCTTACACACTTGCTGACTTGTTCCCATTTATTTTCCGCTGTACCTTTATTTGAGCTGTATTTATGTTCAAATGCCTTTTGGTATTTATTTGTTGTTGCGGCATCCTGAAGCTCCTGCATGTCTATTCTTACTGTCCTTTTCCTAGTTGTTTTATTTATTATGGTCACATTTTGTTTTATCTTGATTCTCAAGAGGAAATGGTCCAAATCTGCATCTGCACCTCTCTGGAATCGTACTTTTGTGATGTCCTTCATGTACCGCTCCTGTATAAGAATATGGTCTATTTGGTTAGTCATCTATTTGCCCAGTACTTGGCACGTTCCTTTATGTATTTCCTTTTTCTGTGTAATTGGGTACTCGTCATTTTCATCTGCTTTCATCTTGCTGTAGCCTCCTGTGATTTCCTTATATGCTTCTTCTCTGCCTACCTTAGGGTTGCAATCGCCTAGTATTATTTTTACATCTTGCTTTGGTAAGGTTTCATGTAATGTGTACAGTTCTTTATAGCACATATCTTTCTCGTCTTCTCTCTTCACCTCCGTAGGTGCGTGTATGGTTACTAGGCTTATATTTCTGTGTGTTTCTTTTATTTACTTAAGGTTCAATTTCTTTCGATTTTGCCATAAAATTAACAACTAAATATCTCATCTTTTTATTTAGTAGGAAACCCACCTCATGTGTTTTTGTTTTTTTCTCGCTATTCCTGAATGTGTATCCATATATGTCTGATTTGTTTCTTGTTTTGATGCCTCTTTTCTAATGTTATAATGTCTATACCAGGCATGTCAACCATGTGGGCCGCGGGCCGCTTTCGACCTTTTACAAGCACAACTGCGGCCCTCACAAAAGACACTTTTAATGATGAATTAAAGTAATTTAGGTAATTCTGCAATCATTTTTATTAAATGACTTCATTTAGTTGTGTTTGGTCTATACTGTATCTTTTAATTCGTTTATTAAGTTTTTGAGTCTTAGCTAAACTGTTCAAATTTGGAAAAACCAAGAGCATGAATAAATTTTCTAGATGCCAAAATTTCCTAGGTCATTTCATTTTAGAAGAAAAACTCACCAAATATCAGAAAAATCCCAAAATTTGCTGTTTGATCTCTAAGGAAACTTGCTGAAGTGCAACCCAAGGCTATCAAAGTATCCAGAGATACAATCAGTCGGTCATTTTCTTCCAGCGATTAGACGAGCACTTGCTTTTAAATATTTTATAGATTTTCGTTGATGTGATGTTCTTCCCAATAGTAAGGGATGCATAGGACTGATTTTTATCACCTGTACTGCATTTTTGATTGACCCTCTTCTCGTTTTGCTAATTACACCCATTAAAATCTTCTGTCTTCTTTTCCGCTTTTTCTTAAAGTATTTAGCCTTTTTCTGAAGGCTGTTCTTTGGCTTGCCGGTCTTCGTAATTCAGGTCCAGTCTTCTCTCTGCTCCTCGCTAATTTATTTCTTTCGTAAATCTTGCATCGTTGATTCTATGAATGTGTACATACCATTCTAGTTGCCTTCCTTCTGTTGTTTGTATTAATAATGTTACTTCTACTAGTTATTGTACCCAAACATTCATATCCTTACATTTGTTCTAGTTGTTTCCATTTTAGGATGTCTTATCTTCTTCATTTTCTTGATCTTTTGTAGTTTTCTTTATTTTACTTTTACTTTCATTTTTTGCCATTTCTTTCTGTCTTATTAACTTATTCCCGATATTTATTGCTTCTTGCAATTTATTGCTCATAACAAGGAGAATGCCATCAACATAATATTGTAGGGATTGGATCTCCAGTTTTCAATTATTATTGTACTTCTTATTCTCTATTTGCTTTCCTTAATAATCTAGTTCATTACTATGATGGGGTTTAAGCTATCTTCTTGTTTGATGTATCCCTCAAGTTCAAAAGCTTTTTATGTTTGTCCATTTAATAGTACTTCAGCTCTTACATTTCTGAGTATTGCCTTTATTGCTTGGTATAAGTAATCCGGTGTTGTCTCCATATCTTTCAAAGCAGTTTAAGTACTGTCTCGTTTTACTATATCAAACGACAGACATACTACTCTATAGATGTTGGGATCGGTAGTTGCCTTTGTTTATGAATTGGAATTATTATATTGTTTTTGCGATCTTGCGATATTGTTTTTTCATCCCACGCCGGTTTAAATAGCCAAGATCTTAATTTCGTACCTCTGTACATAATAGTTCTGGTGTTATATTTATTGCATTTTCTGTATTGCTCTTTTTATTTCATCCCTCCTTATTTGATTCAGATCTTCATCAATGTCCTTGTTATTATTATCTAGTTCATCTTCTGTTTCTTTTTTCTTAAATTTATTTTCATAGAACTCTTGATCATGTATTTAAGATTTCGTCTGTATTTGTTCGCACTATATTTGTCTGTGTTTTTGATGTTTCAGATAGGCTTTCCAAATTTACCTCGTAATCCTTTTATGGTTTATCAGAATTCCCTTTGGTTGTTTTTGAAATTATCTTTCAAACCCGTTCCAAATTCTTCCCATGTTTTACTTTTAGCTTCTCACATTCTTTTGCCTTATCTTGTTCTGTATTCTCTTTTGTGCTCTTCTGTACGTGAGCTCATATATTCTTGCCAAGTTTTATTTTTTCCTTATTTTTCTTTTGGTTTCTTCATTCCACCATCATGTCTCCTGTTTCTTTATAGTGTTTACTTTTCATTCGCATACTTCCTGTGCTGTTGTCAGGGTTGTTTATTTTAAGTTTTCCATCTTTAGTTTATACCCCATTCTTGATGTATATCCAACTCTTCTTCAGAGAGTTTGTGAGTAATAAGTTCTTCATATATTCTCTTTACTTCAGGGTCGTTTAATTTTTCTAGTTGAAGTCATTCATATACCTTCCTTCCTTCCCTATTGAATGGTTTCTATCGCCGTTCTCAAATTAAAAGTTTTAAAATTTCCTTTTCTCTGCTTATTGTCTCCTAGTGAATCACCCGAGCTACGCTTTGGTGTGAAAGGGTGCTACATGTCACAGCTAGCTGACCCGGCAAACATTGTTCTGCCCAAAATGAATTTGTTTTTGTACACACATCTTCTGAATGTGAGCCAAATCAGACCATAAATATCTCGACTCCAGCGCTACCTACCGGGTCTATTTTTTGTAAAAGTATTTCTTTCCACATAACTAACATATATTTTGAATATGAGCCAAATTGGACGATAAATACAATTTGTTGAAATATCTCGATCCAAGCGCCACTTATTGTAAAATGGTTGTTCATAAAAACCGGCCTACGATCTAAGTCTAAAAATTAGCAGAATTTTAAGCTATAGTCAAAATTATACCCATTCGGAGTCACGTGACTTTTGTCTGTCTCTGTTCATCTTTAGTAAAATAGATGAAATGGAAGAAATTTGAAAAAAAGGCATGTCGATTCATAAAATTAATTTTAAAAATTTGACGTTTCTAATCTGTCAGATTATATTTTTCGTGTAAGTTATTGAGATAAGGGTAATAAAACCTAAAATTGTTGAGCCGAAAACTGGAAATTAAAAGAAACCATCGGACATATAGAAATTTTAGGTGTAAGTGAAACAAGATGGAAAAGGAGTGGAGAATTAGTTCTAGAAGGGCATACATTCATATATTCGGGGAAAACAGGAATTGAGGATAGTCACGAGTATGGAGTAGGATTTATGTTAAGCAGAAACATGAGAGAAAAGATTGTGGATTGGAAACCAGTATCCGAAAGAATAATAAAAATACGACTACATATACAAAATTATAAAGTAACAATAGTACAGTGTTATGCGCCCACTGAAATTGCAATGTATGAAGAAAAAGAAACCTTCTATAGTATCCTCAATAAAACTTTAAAAGAAACTGATCGAAAAGATATAATAATATTAATGGGAGATTTTAATGCCAGAGTAGGTTCCAACAATAAAGACATCGAGCACGTAATGGGTAAAGAGGGACTAGGAGATATGAACGAAAACGGAGAGTTGCTAATCGAATTATGTGGTATGTACGATCTGGTAATAGGCGGTACATTATTCACGCATAAAAAAATGTCATAAAATAACATGGACTTCGCCAGATTTAAAAACAGAAACACAAATTGATCATATTTGCATAAGTAAGAAATGGAAAAACTTATTACTAGATGTTAGTAACAGAAGAGGAGCAGATGTGGATACAAGTCACCACTTACTAATGGCAAAAATACAGTTAAACCTACGAAGACACCGCACAGTCACAAATACAACCAGAGCGCAAACGTATGTCGCAGAAAAGATCAATGAAGAAGTAAGACAGAAATTTGCAAGGCTTATGCAACACTACACAGCAAAAATTGACTATGATTGTGAAATTGAAGAAATTTGGAAGCAGTGTAAAAGTGCGCTTATGGAAACATGCGAAAAAAACGTTGGCTAAGAAAATTAATAATAGAGCAAAATGGATTAGCGGCAAGACATGGGAAAAAAATACAAGAAAGAAAGAAGTTAAAAGGACTACGCTTAATGACGGAAGATGAAAGCAAAAGAAAGCAAATACAAACACAATATACAGCAAAAAGTAAGGAGGTGAAGCGAAGTATACAGTGTGTTTCACTTTACATGGAAGCACCCCTGTATTTTCTTTGTTTTTGTATGGATCGATTTGAATTTTTTATCAGTTGTACAACTCACCAAGAGGCATCTATTCATGTCCTTGAGCGCAAATGACGTTATTAGCCTGGCCTACTACGATCAAGAACATGGGTCCTATTGTCAATATTTTGCATCGCGTTAGAGTTACGGCAAAAAGTTATTAAGAAAAGTTGTTTAGAATCAAAAGAATACCCCAACTACTGATTTTCGTTTAATAATTCGAATTTTTAATTTTCATCCATAAATTTGTCCAAGTCCCAAATTTCAACTTTTAATTTGGTGTCAAATGGTGCCATGGAAAACTAACATTTTCATTATTGCTGCAAACGTCATTAGCTTTTAATAATGGCTGAATTACGTTTAACTGTTGCTGAGAAAGTAGAAATAATTTGAGTTAGGTACTTGTGATAATGCAAGATCCAATAGAGAAGTAGCTAGAATATTTAATGGAATGCATCCAGAGCGTGCACCTATTTTTCCTGGCACTTAGTTTCTGACGATGCAGGCAGCGGAAAATTTTTGATGGTGCAATAGTTACATGTAATGCCATATCTCAGGAGGATTAGCGTCATAAACCGCCAAAATCATTTCCTCCAAGGGACACTCTCGAACAATTCTTCTTGGTCTGGGCTTAAAAACATTTCCAGTTAAATTAAAAAGTTGATTAATTTCTGAAACAGTTCCAGGATAAATAGGTGCACGCCCTGAATGCATTCCATTAAATATTTTAGCTACTTCTCTAAGGATCTTGCATTTTCACCAGTAATTCTAATTATTTCTACTTTCTCAGCTACAGTTAGGCGCAATGGAGCCATTATTAAAAGCTAATGACGTTTACAACAATAATGAAAATGTTGGTTCTCCATGGCACCATTTGATACCAAATTAAAAGTTGAAATTTGGGACTTGGACAAATTTATGGATAAAAATTAAAAATTCGAATTATTAAACGAAAATCGGTATTTGGGGTATTCTTTTGATTCTAAACAACTTTTCTTTATAACTTTTTGCTGTAACTCTAACGCGATGCAAAATATTGACAATAGGACCCATGTTCTTGATCGTAGTAGGCCAGGCTAATAACGTCATTTGCGCTCAAGGACATGAATAGATGCCTCTTGGTGAGTTGTACAACTGGTAAAGAATTCAAATCGATTCATACAAAAACAAAGAAAATACAGGGGTGCTTCCATGTAAAGTGAAACACACTGTAAAAACAGATAAAAGTAATTATATAGAGGGACTGGCAAGAAACGCACAAATAGCTGCACAAAGAGGAAATAGTAAGGAATTATATAAAAATATTAATCAACTAGCGGGCAGAAAAAAGAAAGGAATGGAAATATCGGTTTTAAATAAAAGGGGGCAAATTCTGACTACAATACAGCAACAGCTGGAGAGATGGAAAGAATTTTGTCAAGAAACAATGAATGTAGAAGAAGAAAGGATAGAAGTACCAACACTGTCTGCAAATACTCAACTGAACATAAACGAGGAACCACCTACAGAGCAAGAAATACGAGTAGCAATAGTACAAATGGCGAACGGTAAAGCACCTGGGGTGGATCAGATAACTGCGGAAGTTTTAAAAATAGATGTTGACAGTACCGTAGATATGGTATTCCCATTAATGGTGAAAATTTGGCAAAAGGAAGCTTTCCCTGAAGACTGGAAGGAAGCAGTGCTTATTAAAATACCTAAGAAAGGAGATCTCCGAAAATGTGAAAACTGGAGGGGAATCAGCTTATTATGCGTAGCAAGCAAAATATTTTACAGAATAATCTTAAATAGAATAATTGAACAAGTGGATAAAGTGTTACGGAAAGAGCAGTCAGGTTTTAGAAAAAATAGAGGGTGTATTGACAACATTAACACATTAAGAATTGTAATCGAACAGTCGCTTGAATTTAATTCGCCTTTGTATTTATTATTTATAGATTACGAAAAGGCCTTTGATTCTATTAACAGGGAATGCATATGGGCAAAGCTAAGAAATAAAGGGATTCCAGAAAAGTTAGTTCGCTTGATAAAACTAGGATATACAAATTCAAAATGTAAAGTAGCACATAAGGGTCAGATGTCCGAACCATTCATAACAAAAACAGGCGTAAGACAAGGATGCATTCTTTCACCACTGCTCTTTGTAATTGTTATGGATGAGATTATGACAAATGCCAACAAGGAAAAGAAAGGTGTAATTTGGGATTTAAATAATATGCTAGAGGACTTGGAATATGCGGATGATGTGTGTCTATTAAGCCAAAGTAAAAAAGCAATGCAAGACAAAATAAATAACGTTATAGAAGAATCAAGAAAAATGGGACTTAGAGTTAATAAGAGGAAGACCAAGCTGCTCAGCATAAATAGTACAGTAGCAAGAGAGGTAACACTGGAAGAAGAAGATGTAGAGGAGGTAACCAGCTTTACGTATCTGGGTAGCGTCATCACAAGTGAAGGAGGAAGTAGCGAGGATGTGACAAAAAGGATACGCAAAGCACGAGGAGCTTTTTCTAACCTATCACAACTATGGCGTGCAAATAGTATAACGGTAAATACAAAAGTGAAAGTGTTCAACTCAACGGTAAAACCGGTGTTGTTATATGGATGTGAATCATGGTGCATGACAAGTGACATTAAACGGAAACTCCAAACCTTTGTTAATCGATGTTTACGAAATATTTTACAAATTTGGTGGCCGCGGGTGATATCTAACGAAGAACTGTGGAACAGAACAGGGCAGAGTGATATTACAAATGACATTAAAAAGCGAAAATATGGGTGGATAGGACACACATTGCGAAAAAGTATCAGTGAACCTTCTAGGATTGCCTTAAAATGGAACCCACAAGGCCAGAGGAGAGTAGGAAGACCGTGCACAACCTGGAGAAGGACGGTGATACAAGAAAGTGGAAGAACAATAGCACAACTTCAAACCATAGCAGACAATCGAACTCACTGGAAAGATTTCATTTCTTCCCTATGTCCCACCCGGGAATAATGGGACCTATTATTATTATTATTATTATCTTCCTACAATTATAGTTGATAATTAAAAAGTGTATTTTGAGAATGGGCCGCGAAGAGTATAATCTGCGAGGTGGTAAACCCCAATCAACATCTGACCAGTCAACATCTGTGGACGCTGATGGTGGAGATGATATATTCGTACAGAGAATTGTGGAAAAGGTACTTACATCTGAAACCATAATGGGCAATATTATGAGTGTTATAAAGGATCAAGCTGCATTAGCCTTTGAAAATTTTAACGCTCGCATATCCGCCCTTGAAGAAGTGAACGCAAAACATAAGAAAACCTTGGAGCGACCTGAAATTAGACCAACTTGAACAATATTCGCGGAGGAATAACCTGAGAATCCACGGGATAAAGGAATCAGCTAATGAAAACTGTGATGAAGTACTAATCAATTTCTTTAAAAATGAACTTGGTGTTATAGTGCCTAACTCAGCTATCGACAGAAGTCATAGAATAAAATCTAGGAATCCAAAAAATCAGAATCCGCTGATAATTAAATTTTCATCATACAACGAGCGGAAGCGTATTTTCCAAGTAAAATCCAAACTGAAAGGCTCGAAGTATTTAATTAAAGAGGACCTCACTCGTCCTCGGTTCAACCTTCTGCACGCAGCTGGGCAAAAATTTGGGGTTCGAAATGTTTGGACACATGACGGTAACATTTTTATTAAGACGAATGGTCAAATTTATAAAGCAGAATGCGAAAGTGACCTGCTGATGATAAGGTAATCTCATTTCCACTAGGGGCAGCGTACGACCTCGTCTCTCGTTGTCTATTGTTTACTTTTTGCTTAGAAGCACTGTGTATCTTTATCAATCTTAATTGAATTTTTAAATCGCAATTTTCTTTTTGTTGTTATAATTATATATTATAGAAGGAGTTTGTAACTTTTTCAGAGTATTACTTATTTTGATAGTGCGCAAAAGCTTTTAAGCACTTTTCTTATCTTTTTTTTTCTAATATATTAGGTACTTCTTATAGGAATTCAAAGAATTCAATATATTTTATTTTGTTTTGTTAGAAAGATATTTTTTACTATTTAAAGCTATACTTTGTTTGTTGTTTGTGTATAAATTATTTCGGTAGGGGTAATTGGACATATATAAATACTGCAATTTAATTTTAATCATTAATACTTACGTATATAGTAATTATAAAATAAGATTTCATTAACAATTTGATTATGAATGTTGACTTATTAGAGCTTCCACACATTACTGATTTTTTTATAGATAACATTAGTGATTATAGACAAATAACAAAAAACTTTATTAATAACGATTTAGTTAACTTAAAAATTTTACAAACAAATATTAGAAGCCTACAGCTGCATTTTACTGAATTAGAAGTTTTGCTTCAATTCTTGGATAGTGATTTTGATATAATTGTGTTAGGTGAATGCTGGGAAATACATAGTACCGCTTTTCTTAATTTAAATGGTTATAAAATTTATCATAATAATAGTAATCTTAATAAATCTGATGGAGTAGTGGTTTACATTAAATCAACTATTACACATACTGTTGATAGAATAAACATTAATAATTTTATTTTATTGCGAACGAGTCTTATTCTTAATGACATTAAAATTTCGCTTACCGCTGTATACAGGGCACCTTCTTTTAATGGTAATGACTTCATCCAAATATTAAATGAGTATTTCACCAACTATACTAAAAATCAAATAGAAATTTTTTGTGGTGATGTAAATATTAACACACTCCTAATAAATGATAATTTAGTGGATTCTTACTTAAATTTAATGTGTACTTTTGGCTTTCATCGTTGTATCCACAAACCAACGAGAATTTCCGAGATATCAGAGACGTGTATTGACCATTTTTACCTAAAAGCTTCACTTAATTCGCTTAATAGCCTTCCTTTGACGTTGTCATTTAAAATTTCTGATCATTTTCCTGTATGCTTATATTTAAATTTTAAACAAACGAACCAATGTATTTTAAAAAAGGATCACATATCTAAAGAAATAATAGATTACAAAAAATTAAATAATATATTAGAAAGAATTCAATGGAATGGTTTAGTTGAGCAAAATGTTGACATTGCTTTTGAAAATTTCTTATATATTTTACAAACTGCGATTAAGGATGCTACTATAATTAAAAAGGAAAGTAAATTAGTTAAGAAAAAACAATGGATATCAACTGAAATTGTGGGACAAATTCATATAAAAAACATTTTATTTAAAACTTATTTGCGAAATAAAAACGACCCTAACGCGCACAATAACTATAAAGCACAACGAAATTTGGTGAATAATTTAATTCGGTCATGCAAAAATAATTATTATAAAAATAAATTTGATAATTGTAAAAATTCAAAAGAACTCTGGAAAGTTACTAAAACAGCTGCTAATATAAATTCAAAAAAGTCTATTATAACACAAATTCAAACTGAAGATGGACGAATAATTGATTGTAACGAGGCAATTGCTAATGAATTTAATAGTTTTTTTGTACATGTTCCAAATCAGTTGGCATCAGAAATAACAGGTCTGGATCAAGCCTTTCAACATAATATCAATGTAAATGAAAAGTCATTATTTTGGAAACCATTTGATCACTTTGACGTTGAAAATAGTATTAAGAGCTTGAACAACACCTTTTCACGGGGTTCTGATCAATTATCTACAATAGTTTTGAAAAAAATATCAAAGAGTATTTCTTTACCTCTCTCTACATTATTCAATTATTGCTTAACTGAAGATATTTTTCCAAATTGTCTAAAAACTGCTATAGTCACACCAATTCATAAATCTGGTTCAATACTTAAGATTTCAAACTATAGACCAATTGCCCTCACGTCTTGCATCTCCAAAATATTTGAAAAGCTTATCAAAAAACAATTGGAATCATTTTTCAACCTTTGTAACATTTTCTCTGATAATCAATATGGTTTTACTAATGGGAAATCTACTGAAGATGCTTTGGCTTTTCTGACATCTAATATATATCATTCCTTAGACTCTTCTAAGCCTACTCTTGCGATATTCTTAGATTTGGCCAAGGCATTTGATACAGTTTCTCATCGTATTTTGTGCCATAAACTGGAGATGTACGGCGTGAGGGGGATTGCACTATCACTTATAAAAAGTTATTTAACAGGAAGAAAACAACAGGTCGTAGTTAATAATTCTTTAAGTTCTGCAAAATCTATATCGTGTGGGGTTCCACAAGGGTCAATTTTGGGACCATTGCTTTTTATTATGTATATAAATGACCTTTTGCTCTACAACTTACATAACAGTCATATGGTTTCCTTTGCAGATGACACTGCTATTGTGATCAATGGTGATTCATGGGATCACGTCATTTCTGATGCCACTAACCATCTTAAGTTTTTAAAATATTGGTTAGATAACAATATCCTAACCTTGAATTATGATAAAACGTTTTATATGCCTTTCACAATTTATAATCAAGCCTTGCCTATCCCAAATCAGTTGATTATTCATTCTTATAATTGTAAAGGAATTAATTGTGTTTGTTCTATTAATATTAAGAAGTCCTCTTCCATAAAATATTTAGGGTTAATGGTAGATCAACATTTAAGGTGGGATGTACACATAGATTACTTGGTAAAAAAAATACGTAAATTTATATATCTTTTTAGAACTCTAAAGCTGTTTGCTCAACTAAGCACTCTAAAAACGCTTTATTATGGTTACATACAGTCAATATTAAACTATGGAATTCTCGTATGGGGTGGAGCGGCCAGTATACATTTATCTAGAATTGAAGTTATGCAAAAAATGATTATAAAAGTTATTTTAAATAAACCATATTTTTATTCCACTTCATTGCTCTTTTGTGAATTTGACGTGCCTACATTTTATAGATTATATTTTATTTCAATTGCCAAATATATGTACAAACACAGAAATTCATTAAATTTAGAATTTCCACTACATTTATACAGTACTCGGTTACGCAATAATCTTGTCGCCTATACTCCTCAGATGAATAAGTCTTTTGGTCAGCACAATTTTTTATTTTTTATTCATAAAATATACAATTATATCAAAATTAACTCTACTATAGATTTTTCTATACCTTATAGTTCAATAACCTTCAAAAGAAAAATTTGCAATTTTTTGAAAACAGTATCTGAAAACGAAATAAAAAATTTAGTTTCATAAAGTATGATTCTAAATGTTTTCTATTGGAAGTTCTCTTATTTTACTTTATTTATACATTATATATATTGTTGTTTGTGATTAAATAATCCTTGGTTAATGAAATCCCAGAATTTTTTTAATTTGTATATTATAGAGGAAATTATTGCACTTCGCAACAATTCGCCATGCGAATTAGCGAATTGCAGTAAATTTCATTCATAATTTCATGCTTCCATCTTTCTCTTCTTCTTTTTTATGTCTAATTACATTTATTTGTATTTATTTGTAAAGTAACTGTATTTCTTTTAACTTGTATTTTTTGGGCAAATAAATGGTATTATTATTATTATTATTATTAAATAGTCATATACCCTGACAGATTTTGTTTTAATTTCATCAACCAGATCAAAAATTTTTTCCGATGCCAAATACACAAGTTTCTGTAGCAATTCAAATATCAAACATTTGTCATTTGATGTTATTTTGAATATCGCCGGGGGATTATTCGTATGTGCAAATTGCAAATAGATTTTCTTTCAGTGCTATTTAATTTGTGTTAAAAACAAACTTGCTTTAGTATTTGTTGTTATAGTTATATTTGCATCTAGAATGCAAAATGCTACTTTTGCGTTCAAGAATGGAAGTTATTTTGTCAATCATTAGCGAAGAAAAATACCCATTCGATAACAGTTTTCGAAAAAAATCTATTAGTACAATTTTATGTTTTGATTAAATGTGTGGACAGTGTTGCAATATACCTTACTACGCTGTCCGACAGTTCACCAATTTTTTTTGCGGCTCTGTCTGGACAGTGCAGTAGACACTTCCATAAAAAAATGTTTAAAATTGCAAAGGCAAAATAACAGACCAATTATTTAAGGTTATGTTTTATTTGTCATTAGCGTCTTGTCACTCTGTCAGGTTATAATATTTTGGTTTTCTGATTTAATAATACTCATGCCTCCTAAACTTTCATAGCTAACTATCAAAATATTTATTTCACTATTTTCATAGGAGAACTATACCTAATACCGAGAGATCAATAAAAAAACCAATTAGGGCAAGCTGTGATATGTGTTATGCGTTTGGCAGTACTGAAGTGTATTGTCAGTCTATGTCAAATTCGATATTTGCAGGTTAAGTTTTGCGACAGCCTGTGTCAAAGAACAAACAAAACCTAACCTACTAATGAACATGAAAACTAAAGCGTACTCCAAATTCCCTCTGATTCTTTCCAAAATGATTTTCAGATATTCTTGGTCGTTTGGATTTATAATTTTCTCTGTCGATGCTGTTTAACCAAATTTGTTTTGTTGCTGGATTTTTGAGTATGCTTACAGGATGTATACCATTTTCTGAACGGTTATTATACCCCGGCACGCAACAACCGGTCATGATAATGAAATAAGGTACACCGGGGTAAGTGTACTTTCGGGGTAAGTGGAACCCATTCCCGCTATTTTTGTAAATACGAATTTTAAAGTTGCTCCATCTAGTGGATTTTAATGTTACTACCATCAACTACAAGCGCAGAGTGCGATTGTAACGCTACATCGCCAGCACAGGGGTGAAACTGAGACCTAAGTATGCGCAACAAGAAAAGTTCTGTGGGCACTGCATCGGGTCGGGGAGCCGGAAATTTAGAACCCGTAATACGCAGTCGCAGACAAGAATATCGATTTTGACGTCACATAACCTTGCGTTTCCCAACGCCGGCCGTAATAATTGTTTGCTAGTTGAGGTTAAGTGCTTCGTTTTGCTAATAACAGTAAGTGTTGCCTATATTTTGTTTAAATACTTGTTAATTTTAATGTATTCAGCTCCTGAATTCCTAGTTTGTTTACAGCGACAGCGAAATAAACATCCATATTTAATTTTGTAATACCTATTGCCTCATGTACCCATTAACTAAAATAGTTAATTTTTTTCAGTTATAAATGTCCTTTGCACGGTGCTAATGGTCAGTACGAAAAAGAAG
This sequence comes from Agriotes lineatus, assembly GCA_940337035.1. NCBI lineage: Eukaryota > Metazoa > Arthropoda > Insecta > Coleoptera > Elateridae > Agriotes > Agriotes lineatus. Next base: position 179,834 of record CALNHX010000708.1, on the reverse strand, counting down.
TCGACCTGCTTTCCTGGCTGCAAGAAATTGGTACTACAGGTCAGTGTAAGCATTTTATAAATTTCTGTACCGCATTCTTTAACTTCCGAAGCATTAGAAGTAATCGTTAGGTATTCCTACAAATGTGGTAGAAGCTAATACAGTTTTATGTTCATGTTATGATCAGCCTCTGACATCTTCAAATGTATGTACATGTTTTGACCTATCAGCTAATTTGTTTCCTTTATAAAATAATGAAATAAGCAACAGTAATAATTTTCATTAGTAATATAACAAGGGCGAGATACACTTACCGATAATTTTGCACATGCCAAGGGTTGAGTGCTGGTTGCAATGAAAACTGTTGCGAGGGCAGTTATCTAAGGGCAATCAGCACGATGACTCTTGGTACGGGTAAAATTATATGTAAGTGTGTTGCCCGCGTTTATATTTTGAAGATAATATCAGTCATGTCACAATCGTGTGTAATAATCAACGTTAGAGTATTTATCAAAATTATTCAGGATTATTTATATGCATTTCTTTCTGTTACCGATTTTGAACCTAGTTTGGAGAATAACTTCAAGCAGTTCTACAAATCATCAATAGGTTTTGGAGAAACTGCCCTGACGATGCCCACATCTTCAAATTTGTCAAGGAGAAGCATAAGCCGAATACCTCCATTACCCAAGAACATCGGAAGAAAATGGCTGCGAAGTATTGTTATTTATTCTTTATGTTTATAAATAATACGTATATTTTATTTAATTCGATGTTGTTTTATAAGCATTTATTTTTTGTTCTAGAATTTAATATTTATTATATTGTATATTATTTCTGCTGAATGTATTTACTACATTAATAGAGTTTTTTTTACTAGTGCTGTCCTTATATAATTGTTTTATTTACATTAAAAGTTGTACTCTTGTAATTTGTATTTAAGAAATAATTTGTAAATTCTAATTGCTAATGCCTAATTCAGCATTAGCAATTAAAGTTTATGAATAATTTTTTAAATCAAATTTTATTCACAAAATATTTTTTTAAATCAATGGCTTGGAGGGTTGCCTATACGCGCCATTTAAATTTCCCGCTAGCGCCGTTTAAATCTACCGCTCATTGTGTAATTTGCCACTTGGGCACCAGGGTGCAGCTTTGTGAAAAAATGGTGGCGTGTTGCCAACGTTTAGCATGGGGGATTCGCTTCTATTAGTTACTGTTTTGTGATCGCCAGTTTACTCGAGGAGACGCAATTGTTCGGATGTGTGCAGTTTTTGGTAGCATAGTGACCTCGTGCAACACGTGAACTATTATTAATAATTTCGAGTGTTTGGAAGCCAGTTTCATATTATACACAGTAAGTACTTACCAATGCGTTGTTTAAGATATGACTGCAGTACAGAAGTGATATTTTTATCAGTTTTATTGAAACCTGCGTGGGTTACACTTGCCCCAGAAAATATCTCGTTGGGGCAAGTGTAACCCTGTCTAGGTTCCGCTTACCCCAGTCATATTCTTGGGCACATTTCGACCGTTATAATAACTTTTATCATTGTAGGCTTTATTTTTAAGAGGGTCTTGTATCATTTGTTATAGGGATGGTGCGTACGTATAATCGGAAGAAAGATCCGCCACCCTATTCCAAAGAAGATTTGAATGGGGCAATAAATTCAGTTAAAAGTGGACAGTTAACTATATACAGGGCAGCAAAAACATATAACATACCAAAGCCAACATTATATAAGCACGTACATGGGCAAAGGGAGTCAAAAGTAAAACCGGAGGTAGAGCAACTGCTATTCCATATGAAGAAGAGCAAAAAATGGCTAATTGCATCAAGACGATGGAAATGTGGGGTTTCGGCCTCTCAAAGACAGAGGTGTTGAATACCATAGCAAGTTATGTCAAAGAAAATCATATCCCAACACCGTTTAAAGATGGAGTACCAGGGGATGATTATTTCATGAGGTTTAAAAAAACTTTTAACTTGAGTCAGAAGAAACCCCAAAGCGTTGAAGTTGCACGTAAACGAAGTATAGACCCATTCATCATTTCTGCTTATTTTGAATTGTTAAAGGAAGTCACCGCTAATGTTCCTCCTGCACAAATCTATAACATCGACGAAACCAGTTTTTGTTTGGATCCCAGTCGAATAAAAGTTGTTGGAGAGAAAGGTACTGCTGCTCATAGGGCAACAAGCGGTCCGGGAAAGGAAAATATAACTGTACTTATGGGAGCTAACGCTGCAGGGGAAAAGTTGCCTCCACTGATCGTCTTCAAGGGGAAAAATATATGGGATTCTTGGATGGCAGGGAAAGACCAAGAATATACTGGTATGACATACGCAGCTACCAAAAATGGGTGGATGGAAAGTAAGACTTTCGAAAACTATTTCATAAATAGTTTTATAAAAAACACGTCCCATGAGAGACCAATCATCTTAATCTACGATGGACATAGTTCGCATATTGGCATTTCCCTGGTTGAAAAAGCTGCTCAAGAGAACGTGGTTATATTGAAACTACCGCCGCATACGAGCCATGTTCTTCAACCTATGGACCTTAGTGTTTTCAAACCCCTAAAACTGAAGTGGGACGAAGAAATTATAAAGTGGCAAAGGAAAAATTATGGAGTAAAATTACCAAAATCAAACTTCTCGACTATTATTTCAAAAATTTGGTTAAACCTAGATACTGCAATTATAAAAAACGGCTTTGCAAAGGCTGGCATTGTTCCATATTGCGATACAGTTATTCCACCAGAAAGCTATGAACCACAAAAATACCGAAGATGGTGCAGCTTTCAGAATGATAAAGAAACGACGAATACTCTGCCATCTGATGAGCCTCTCACAGACATGCCATCAACATCTTCTGCATGGGTTGTTAATGGTAAAACTCCAAGAGGTGGAATAGACGGTTCAGAAGATATTGATGGCAAGGCTTCAGGAGTCTGTATAGACGGCTGTGCAAAAGATGTTGATGGCAAGGCTTCGGGAGTCTGTATAGAGGGCAGTGCATCTGGAACTTCAAATATTCGAAGTGTTTCTTTCGAAGAATTGCTTTTGGAACAGGTGAAACAAACACAAAGAACAACTACTGGAAGAAAACGAATTTGCGGGGGTGCCGAAGTAATAACTTCGGTGGAGGCCATCGCTAAGCTAAGACAAGCGAGTGAGAAGCCAGTTAAGCAAGTTAAGCAAGTAAAGAAACAGAAGAAAAAAATTATTCACATTGAAGAAGACAGCAACGACAGCACTTACAGTGAAAATGTCGAAGAATTACAAATCGATTCAGATGAAGAGGAGGTCGAAGATGAGCGTATGGAGATGGAGAAAGAAAATGATTTTGTTGATTTTATGTCCAAAGACGTATCTATGGTGGAAATGGGGGACTGGATTATTGCTAAATTTTGTCATAATAGAAAGATTAAAATGTACGTCGGACAGCTAACTGAAACGGAAACGTGCCTGGAAGCAAAATTCTGTAGGAGGATTCGTTCAACTTCTACATTTTATTGGCCTAACGTTGAGGACAAGAGCATAATTCGACCAGAAGAGGTTTTTAAACATTTACCGCCGCCAACTGTCGATAAACGAGGCAAATTAATATTTGACGTTTCATTTGATACATATAATATTGGCTAAATAAAAGTTGTTTTGAGTTAACTATTTCCTGTAATAAATATTTTTCGTGACAGAATGTGTACTTAATTATATACACTTGCCCCATCCACATTTCTGTGCTTTCTTATGATAATATCAGTCGTGGGTTACACTTACCCCAAACCATGGGGTAAGTGTACCCTAGATTCCAAAAAAATGTTTGTACATTTTTACATTGAAACTGTAAAACAGTTGGTCGTCATACTTTACACACAGATGGCTAATATGTCTGAGAACTAACACATCAAATTTGATCGAAGTCGAAAGTAAATTGAATAATTTGTGATTAATCAAATTTCAACTATGGAAATTTGCGGTTCCACTTACCCCGGTGTACCTTATGTACTTACTTGGAAAGTGCAATAAAGCTGACTATTCAACTCACTTGTCATCTAGCAAAAACTGACCAATAAAAATAAAAGATTCGACGTCTTTGAGCCAATAAAAATGAACTATATTGACTATTTTCACTAGTGAAAATAATCGACAATTTTCACTAGTGGTATAGTGAATATTTTAAACAAATTTGATTTTTATTAGAAAAAGTCAGTATTAGTGTTCTGTTACTATAGAAATTGCGTAGTTTTGTGCTAGATTTACTGAAAACTAATTTGAAAAAGTAGTTTGGTTCATTGAATAGTCCCTCGAATGCCATTCTTAGTCAAAGTTAAGTAGAATATTTTTGCAGTGGTATCACTACTCATGTCCATTGCGCTTAGGATTAGGACTCGTGCTAGCGCACTTGTCCTAATCGAACCTAAGTGCAATGGACATTCTTGATACCACAGCAAAAATATTCGACATAACTTTGACTACTCATGGTATTATAAGTGACAATTTCAATGTCACTAATTCAAACAATCGAAAGCACACGTGCCAACTAAATTTTTAAATTCTAATGGGATCCAAAGGGGATCCAACCAATGAAATGCTGTTGCCGCATTTGCTCTACTCTTACTATATACAGGAACTCTAACGAGCGGGAATTTCAAATTTGCAATGTAACATCAGTTACTACGTTAACACAATGCAAATATTTGATTAAATTTTACGACGTTTCTTAAACTTTTACAACAATAATATAACCCTCCCGTGTATTTATTACTTTGATTTTCTATTGTGCTTTTTGATCAGTTTCCTGTTAGTTTTTTCGTGTATTTTCTCATGTACAGTCGTGTGCAAATAAATCTGGGACAGTGTTTTTTTCACATGCAGATTCAGTTAAGAATTTGAAGAATATTTCCATGGATTTCCTCTTATCAGAGAGAGTTACGGGTTTCAGTACCTGTTAAAGTTTAATGTAACTCTTTCTGATAGCAGGAAATCCATGGAGATATTCTTCAATTCTTAACTGAATCTGCATGTGAAAAAAACACTGTCCCAGATTTATTTGCACACGACTGTACATTATTTACGTTTACAGTATAATTTGTTGATTAATTTATTCGTTATTATTGCTTATGGTTTCGTTTGGTATTATTAAAATAAAAAGTGGTTCTACAACGTGCAAATATACCATGGGGAAGATCTTATCATGAATTTACCTCCAACTAAGTTTTACGAAGGAAATGGTCTGAAAGCTAAATTTAAATTATCGTACTGGTGATTCAAACAAGTACCTTTTTAGCGATTTCTATTTTCTATTTTCCGAGTAACTTCTTCTGGAAGAAGACAATAAAATCACATTGCACTTCCTTTAGTACATTTTTAATTACTACATTTACAGATAGATATCTAATAAAGCAAATAACTTTTAAATGTTTAATTTTACATTTTTTACAATAAATTACACATAAACTTACAACTTTGCAATAACACACAGAATATAATACTTCATTACTATTACCACCTAGAACATCTTCCAAATTTGTAAGAAATACCATTATCTGCATATCATGTGCTATTTTAGAGCAAATGTGTGAGCTATCCAAAAAATACCTGCCAGAAAATATGAATCCGTCTTCAACTACGAATTCTTGCAGTTCCACACTTCTCTCAAGAGAAACATTAAAACTATAGATCTCTAAGGTACTTACACGCCATTAAATAGATTACACCATTCATATTTATATTAAATTCAAAACAATAGGTCCTTATCCTACTGATACTGCATTTAAAAAATCATTTCTAAACATCTACAATATAACTTTCCTTAATGTGTCCTTGTCTGTCTGTGGCACCACATAAAATCTCACGTTCCGGCTTCGCAGATGTTTATATTTGTTTTTCTTATCTTAGCGGTCGGCTCGCAGCTTGGCCTTCGGCGTATCCTATTTCACACGTGCCCCACACGTGCGCGTAGCGCGCCGTTTGCTTGTATTTATATTAAATTCAAAACAATAGGTCCTTATCTACTGATACTGAATTTAAAAAATCATTTCTAAACACGAATTAGTCTTGACAGCCGTTGTCATTTAAATGTCATCGTGGGTATGTGGCGCCAAACGGCCAAAATTGGCGTTTTCTCAGAAATGAAAACAACAATGGATTTCAAAAAAATGCCCAGGCCGTTTAAAGTGACATTGGTCACATAATTCAGCAGGCCGTGCTATTTATAATAAACAAATGAACATCAGGTAAACAAAAAATCAGTGGTATAGTTGATCTTCACTAAACAACACATACTACATGGTCTGGCAACTGGTATCACCCATGGTGTAAAGAATACAAGGTGAAACGTTTCCGGAGATGCGCAGTCATTCAGAAAATAGAGGGGAGATGTCAACCAATCCCCAATGGGCCTACACACGAAATCTATTATGGCCGCGATCATGGTGCAAGCATGGACGCGTTCGTATATTGTTGCTGGCACTGTCAGTCAAATTTGAAGTTATCAGGTTAGGTTTTTCGTCAGTCTGACACCAACTGACGCAAAACCTAACCTCGAATTTGACATTGACAGCGTCTTCAACAATACACTTCAGTACTACCAATCGTGCCATTTGTGGGCCCATGTCCTATTGGTTGAGTTTGAGGTCCGCCCACATTCTGCAGAACGTTACACCTTGTATTCTTTACACCATGGTATCACCTATTTTTAGTAGGTTGTTACGAAAACAATAGTTTGTTATTGACAATTCCGTTGTCAGATTTGTGTGCGTTAATTTATGCAATTTAATAGATCATGGATAAGTTTCCAAATAATCAACGCGTATACGTGGTTAAAAGCTTTATACGAAGTCAATCAGTTGTGAACACAGTTGATTTCGAGGTTTGGTGACATAACATGGCCGTCCAATTCCCTCAAAAACGGAAAAAGGTATGGCGTTGAAACTTCATATATAAGTTTTGTGTACTATGTAGATGAGACAGCAAGCTTTTGAAGAAAATCGCATAACCGGAAGTACATGTTTACTCTAGTGATTTTTTCAAAAACGGCTCTAACGATTTTTTTTAAACTTTACATTTTTATTACATTTGAATGTGTATTGATGTGAGATAGGTGATTTTCCAGTTGAATACTTCTAAAATGGGTTTATTTTGTTGTTCTTTCTGTTTTTTTATTAACTCCTATTTTAAATAGAACACCCATCGAAATGAAAGAAATCGTTTGGTTTGTTACCTGTCACCAGGATTAATGTTAATTTCAATCCCTTTTGTGAGTCGTGCTACCTGTGAGTGTCACATGTCACATAAACAGTTGCAATTATAAACAAAACGTTTAAGTCTGCATCTTACATTGTGAATTATATATTATCCTAGGAACCTACATAATAATATTAAGTTCTGTTGTCAAGGGAAATTGTAAACAAATATTATCACCGACTTACATGCTTTGTTACTAAGGCTGTATTACTGACTTACACGATCGAAAGCGGGAAAAAAATATTAAAAACTCGCAAAACCTTAAGCCATAGATAAATCACATTTTAATTCAGAAAATAGAATTTAAGAAAACTGTGAAAAAGATTCACACGCACACAGAACACACAAGACTATATCAATCATAGATGTTTTTCCAACGGACTATCCGCCCCTATAAATGAAGCTAAGAAATCGTATGAACGATTTTTATATTAATGATAAATAGTAATTTATTATACAAGACGATAAAGTTAAATTCTATCCACGAGTGAATAATTTGACGTCGAGACGTTAATGATCCAAGAGTGGATAGTAATAACTTTATCGTCGTGTATAATATACATTTTTTTCTATAGCAAGAAGTTTAACAATTTCAAAAGAAAATAAGGAAAGTCAATGACATTTTACAAGACATTTTAAAATCTCAGTAGCTAGATTGGTTGCTAGGATTATACAAAGCTGTAATATTTAATTTAAATAAAAGCAAACAGCATTTATGCTCTTTGATAAAAGTTAGAAAATTAATAGTAGATTATATTATAAGTGAGAGAAATGCATCATTATTTGCGAGTGAGAATTTTGAATCGCGAGTGCCCCAGCACGAGCGATACAATTGCTATCGAGCTTATAATAGAATTTCGCTCACGTGTGATATACGACGTTTTATCTTACAGTAGCAATTCTTGTGGCTAAATAGTTTGCGCAGTCAGAATATGTCGCAAAATAAATTTATAATTAGTCGCCTATGATTTATGACATACGTTTGACAGTACTGAAGTGTATTGGCAGTACTGAAGTGTATTGTCAGTCTATGTCAAATTCGAGGTTCGTAGGTTAGGTTTTGTTTGTTATTTGACACATCCTGACGCAAAACTTAACCTGAAAATTACGAATTTGACATAGCTTGACAGTGCTACCAACAATGCAGTAGTATAAATAATGAAAACTCACTTGTGAATAAAACTTCATTTTAGTCACTGAAAACAGTTGTATAATGTATTAGTCCATAGAAATTAGACAAAATAAATGCAAAACTTCAGAAAAATTCCTGGAAAGCTCGATTTTGGTATGAGCCTTGATATTGTGGTTCTAAACAAAATGTCAAAAGTCCTCATCGATCCGGGTGCCGCTAAAATTTTAAGGGGGGGCAAAGGTCCCCAAAAACGGTATTTCGTGAATATCTCGTTAACGGTCACTTTTACAAAAAAATATTAATTATCAAATTTGTAGCTTATGAAATTTCTAACAATAAATATATCACGACTTTTATTCGTAAAAGTAACCGTTTTGGAGATAATTCGATTTACAGAGTTGAAACGTGCACTCTTTTCCACACCACCTTCGAGGTAGAGTACAAGGTGCGTTTTTTTCATGTGGTGTCCTAAGTAGGCATATTCCACGTTTAGTTTTGTTTGAAAAATGTTTATTTAAAAAAAAATATAGTGAACTTGTTCATTAATCAATTTTGGATTCAAAACAGGAGTTCAGACTCTATTTCAATCGGTATGCTTTCCTCTTCATCATATTTTTCTTCTTCTTCTTGTTCTTCTGCTGTCTTCTCTATTTCCATAGATTCAGTCAGGAAACGTGATGGATCTACATCTTCAGTGGAGTCGCAAGTATCAACGTCATTTATATCGGGTGTTACATTTAAGCAAGACTGACGAGATAAAGTATTTCTTTTCGTATTTTGTTCACAACGTTGTTTATAGTGTAGTCATAGTGACGCTCTCCAAAGCACCCTACATTTATCAGTCTACCCAATACTCTACCTTAAAATAATTCCAGGTTTCTTAAAATTTCTTAAATAATTTGTTATAAACGTTTGAAGAAAAAATAATATATGTTATTCGGAACAAAAGTATCTTTTTCCCTAGGCAGTTTTCATTATGACTGACAGAACATTTATGTCAAATTCCAGGTTATCAGGTTAGGTTTTGCGTCAGTTTTGACACAAACTGACGCAAAACCTAACCTGCTTACCTCGAATTTGACATAATTGTGAGCTCTTGTCATAATGACTTACAGTGCCACCAACTTTAAAATTTACTATAGGCTACTAATTTTAAAATAATTGTATAGTATTCCAACCAGAAATTGGAAAGCTATTTAAAATCAGGCCAGCATTGAGAACAGTAAGTCACTTCGTAATTTAATTCATAAAATTACTGTTTGATTGTCATTCAGTGACACTTCGACAGTAACCTTCAAATTTGACAGATGCATTAGGAAGTTTGGAAGACATATACGTTTTTCAATATTTTTTATGCTACTATACGGTTTTAAAAACTTAACTAGCAACTACTTAAATCACGCACAATGTTACAATGCCTTAACAAAACAGTTACATGTACAGTTTGCAGATGAACTGTCATTACTTGAAAGCTGATTGACATTAAGAATATTATTTACTGATTGTATGAAACCAACTTAGACATGACTTACACTTTTCATGGTGTACTGGATTTTAAATAGCTTTCCAATTTTTGGTTGGAATACTATAACTAAACTGTCAATAAATGACGTTTAAAAAAAACGGGTTTTCGTTTTAAATCTTACTGCAACGTGAAAAATATAGTATATGCAACTCGGAGAGAATGCTATTTTGCTTCAGTGCAATTTCTGACTCTCGAGCTTCGCCCTCGAGTCAGAAATTGTACCTCAGCAAAATAACGCATTTCTCTTCCTCATTGCATAATCTACTATTATGTGGCTCGGCTGTAATGATCTGCCTTGCAAGCTCGGCAGATAAACAGTCCAGCCACGCCAAATAAAGTATAATTGTTGCTCCTAATAACATAATATACTATTATGCTCCTACACGAATAGCAAGCTGATGTCCCTTGAGGTTTTATGACAACGGAGGGGAACTTTTCGGATCACATTCCTTCTCTATCTAGACTAGAGTGTACTATACCGTGTGTCCACAGGAGTACGCACCATAGATATAAGATAATGCTAATAGAATATAAATATCAACCAGTGCTATGACCACCGTCCCTTTTCTTGTACCATTTATAACAATATTGTTTCATATAGTGGCGGGTAGAAGCCAGAAAACAACGTTTTAGCGTGCCGGAGATCACAGCATTAGCCGATCTTTCTATTCTATTTGGTTATCCCTATGGTGCGTCCTCCTGTGGACACACGGTATATGTGTTTCTTTCTATTTTTATGGGCTCTGAAAGAAGGAAATTCTGGAATATTTCAAGTCGCAACTCCAATGAGATATACATGTCATTGCATCTATTCGTTACAACTCTGTAAATCGAATTATCTCAAAAACGGTTACTTTTACGAATAAAAGTCATTGTATCTTTATTGTTAGCAATTTCATAAGCTACAAATTTGATAATCAATATTTTTTCTGTAAAAGTGACCGTTAACGAGATATTCACGAAATACCGTTTTTGGTGACCTTTGCCCCCCCCTTAAAATTTTTAGCGGCACTTGGATCGATGAGGACTTTTGACATTTTGTTTAGAACCACAATATCAAGGCTCATACCAAAATCCAGCTTTCCGGGAATTTTTCCGAAGAGCAATGTCTAATTTCTCTGGACTATATGGTAATAGGTGCTACTGTAAGATAAAGTTATATTCGCGATTATGGCCATTATTCACTCAGATGACTTGCACCACGCGCCTTCGGCTTGTGGCGCAAATGTCATCTTCGTGAATAATGGCTGTCATAATCGCTCATATAATAATATACTATTATCTACTCCTACTGCACAATGGCCATGAATTATGATTAATAATTCACGGTTTGCAGCCAATCATAAAATTCTATTTTCATTATTCAATAGTTTGCAAGTTGCAACCAATCAGAATAGTATAGGTAGCGAAGCGCAATATTATAACCTGAGCGCATATTAGATACTGAGCGCGCAGCGCGAAGTATCTAAAGCGCGAAGGTTATAAGACGATTTGCTACCGTGGTGTATATACTATTTTTTGCACCACCAAACGGCTTAATACCTAAATTCCCAATAAATTTCGAAAATATTTTAACTGTCAACCTGACAATACAGCTCTTTAAAACGTCAAAATTAAAATAGTCATATTTGGTAACTTAGCAATTTATTAGTTACCACGGTGAAAACTGTTTATTTTACTTTCTCTCCCTTGGTGGAGAAAATCAACTTCACGACCTAAAGATAGGCCAATAACGGTGCGTTCTGAGACTAGTAGTGCAAAAAATTCTATTTTCATTATTCAATAGGTTGTAGCCAATCACAGAATTCATTCTTATTATTCAATGACTTTTGAAGTTAACAGCTGTCACAAATGTCAAAATTCGGAAATATGAACACAAGTCTCCTATTGCATAGGAGTAGATAAAATATCGTATTATATTCGCGATTATGGCCATTATTCACTCAGATGACTTGCGCCACGCGCCTTCGGCTTGTGGCGCAAATGTCATCTTCGTGAATAATGGCTGTCATAATCGCTCATATAATAATATACTATTATCTACGACCACTACTAAAAGTAGGCCTTTTAGCACTAGCTTGTTTCACTAAAAGTGACATCTTATAGTTTACCGTGGTTAAAGAAATCAGCTGTTTACTTTTAGCCCATGTGCTAAAAGTGAAGTGAGGTTATAAAACTACAAATTCGAACTGGAAGTGAAGTTGTAAAGTTATTCTAGTTGCTTCTTGCGTTACAGCTAGTGTTTTTGAAATAATTAAAGCGTTATGTAATGAATACAGTCAGATGTAGAGTATTAATAATTACATTTCGTAACTGACCTTGACAGCACTGGCTTCGCAAAAATTCGCCCGCGCGGCATGGCCTACCGTTTATTATGACATAAATTAGAAGTGTCATAGAGATGCAAACCTTTGTTAAATCGATATTTATGGATTAATACCTGTAAAATTAAGGTCGTTGATAAAATACTGTATGCAACGCGTGCTAAAAGTCGTTTATGTACAAGACATGAAAATTATGAAACGAAGCCGAAGGCATATATGTCAACTTTTAGCACTTGTCGCATAAATAGCTATTATCTACCCTTGATCTTAAAGTGCTACTTTATCTACCCTTGCTGTTGTTTGTTTGTTTGTTAATGGACAAGGTCTAGGCATGCAGAGTACCAGGTACCTTAGACACCGACTGCTTTGGTCATATGGTCAAAGTCCTACTTAGAATTTTGCCGAGACTAAGGAGTTCCAACCCTAGCAAGGGATCTTTTACATAAAGTAACAATTGACCTTTTGTTTTGAGTCGATTAAAGCACACTTTAACATTTGCTATAGAAAAATTTTTTTTTTCAAATATATTTGAAGGTCTACCTCCAATACAGTTAAATTCCAAAAATAAAAAATCCTGAAACTAATAAATTCTCCCAAGAATCGGATTCTGTATTACCCAACTGTAACGTACCTGGAATAGATAAGTCTTGAAAATGTTTCGTTTCGATATAAAGTTATACACACGAAATTAAAACTCCTACACAGTTTTCCTTCACATGGACCTGACGAACTTACCGCAATATTCTTAAAATCATGTATTGACTCCATTTGCAAACTGTTGAAATGAAAAATTCATTTGTTGTATCTAAACTCCCACCTGTACGGCTTGAAGCTACGGTGATACCAATTTATAAGGAAACAAAACAACAGCAGAAAATTACTGACAAATAAGTCCAACATCCATTTCATTAAAGGCCATGGAGGAAGTCACAGTTGATACAATGCTTCCTTTTCTACTTTCGAATAATATTATTGATATCGATTTTACGTTTTTAATATCTTTTTCGATATAATTGTAAAAATCTGCACAAGACATTTTAAGATTATGATAAGAGAATTACTTCTACTGTCTCCACTGAAATATGTTTCTTCCGTCCACTGGGCTGTCACTAAGGAAAATATTCTCTCCACATTTACATTGTAGGCATGAATTGCAAATACATATTCACATTACTCACATGACTTCTGCTGAATTGCGCACTAGTTAACAAATATAAAAGAAAACATGATAGATATACAGGACATACATACATAATCTTCTGTCTCTTTTATCTTTCGGTGTCGTCATTTTTAGAATATTAAATATATGAGTTTTTGCAACAACTTAACTAAAATATTTCTTTTCTTGTGCAGAAGAACCGTTATATTTGTCAAGGGTCATGTTATTTTATAATGCAATTGCTTTTGATATTTATGTACTCTGAATGTTTTCCTGCCATAGTACAATGGCGGACAATAAATTTAGGCCGGCCTGTCATTCGCTGGGCACTGTACGTCTATGTCAAATTCGAGGTTAGCAGGTTAAGTTTTGACACAAACTGACGCAAAACCTAACCTGGTAACCTCGAATTTGACATAGACGTACAGTGCCACCAACATAAACAGTGCCAAGCGAATGACAGGCCGGCCTAAATTTATTGTCCGCATTGTACGTATCTATCAATTGACAATTTCTACATGAGATTATTTACATACTTTTGAAGATTTTAAGATTCTTAACATATATGGGGAAGACCTACGAGAACTTAAAGAGGAATTTATAAAGAAGGAAGTAGAATGGGAAAGAGAGAACGGAAAACTAAAAGAAGAGATAAAAGAATACTGAAGACAAGAATGGAGAACCAAGAACGAAATAACAAAAGAAGTAACCTAGTGATGAAGGGAAAAAAGTTAACGAGAATAATATGAAACAAGAAATAAAGGAATTCATACAGGAAGAAATAGGAGTGAACACGGACATTGAAGACGTATATAAAGTGGGAAAACAAGAGCCAAAACGGATTATAATAAAGTTTAAGAGTTTTGATGACAAACTAAAAGTACTAAGACAGAAGAAAAAACTATTACAGGACCAGATCTATCTAGACAGTGACCTTACACTAGAAGAACAAAAAATACAAGCCGCAATTAGGAAAGTAGCAAGGGCGGAGAAGGAAAAAGGAAAGAGGACACGAGTAGGTTTCCAAAGGCTAGCAATAGAAGGTAGAAAATATATATGGACGGACGAAGAGGGGGGCAGTTTAAAAGAAACCAATACCCAGAAGCCAAGTTCTCAAAAGAGTAAAAAAGAATCAAAAGGACGGAAATACGGCAACGAAACTAGGCGAGAAAACGGACAATGGCAATGGAAATAGCAGAGAAAGAAAAAAGGGAGAAAAAACTAAGAAAAAACAAAGAAGCAGGATAGGTACATGGAATGTGCGAGGATTGAGTGGCAAAGAGGTGGAAATAGTAGAGGAAATGGAGAAAGCGAAGGTACAAATACTAGCGATAACAGAGACCAAAAAGAAGGGACAAGGAAGTGAGGTGCTAGAAAAGGGATTTCTGCTAAACTGTAGTGGGGTAGAAGAAACAAAGAATGCACAAGCTGGAGTAGGAATAATAGTAACAAATGAAATGAAAAAGGAAGGACAAGAAAAAACTACTCTGATAGCAGTGTATGGACCAAACGAAAATAAGGAGAATAAAGACAAATTCTGGAAAATAATACAAGCAGTAACAAAAGAGACAAACGGGCAAAAAATTATACTAGGTGATCTAAACGCAAGGGTAGGGAATAAAGTAGAGGGACAAGAACAAGTAATGGGCCAATTCGGAGAAAGCCATATAAACAATAATGGAAGAAGACTGATAGACTTCTGCCTTCTAAATAACATGGTAATCACGAACACAAAGTTTAAACACAAGGACATCCATAAATACACGAGAGTAATGAAAACGAGAGGAGAAAAATCACTAATAGATTATGTAATAACCGAACAAGCAAATTTCAAAAAAATAAAAGACACAAGAGCTAGAAGAGGACCGGAAATAGGGAGCGACCACTATATGGTGACAACAGATATTCAGGGAGACGACGAAAAAGTAAGAAAAATAAAAAGGGAGAACACAGTTAGAAAAGAGAAAATAAAAACGTACAAGCTAAAGGAAGAAGAAGTAAAGAAAATGTACCAGGAAGAAGTAAGGGAAGAATGTATAAAACAAAGGAACAAGAAAACAAATGACATTGAAACGGAGTGGGAAAGGTTTAAAAGAATCATAAAAACAGCAGCAAAGAACGCTTGCGGGACCACAATTATCAAGGGGCAACAGAAAAAACAGATGAGATGGTGGAACCAAAAGGTGAAAAATGAAGTGAGCAAAAAGAAGGAGCTATAGAGAAGATATATACAAGAAAAGACAAAACCAAAGCGATGAAGAGTACAAGAAACAAAGGAAAGTAGCGAAAGAAGAAATACAGAAGGCAAAGAAAGAAACATAGGAGGAGTTCGGAGCCAAATTAGAGGACAGCAGGAGTAATCAAAAACTTTTTTTCAAGTGCTTAAAAACCGTAGACAACCAAAGAAAAATCCAGAACAAAATATGTACCGGGTGGCCAATTAAGAAGGGCACTCGGCCCTATCTCTAAAAGTAATTGTCGTAAAGACTTGGGGTAAAAAAATTTATGACTAAAGCGGCCAAGAGAAAATGCTGGAAATGATTTTTAATTTTCTAGAATGGTCGCCAGGGGGCGTAATCGCATTCTTGAATTTTAAATCCCGTTTTTTGAGAAATATTCTTATATTACGGATAGCTAAAATGGACACCGTTTTAAAGCTGAGATAAATTCGATTCTTTTTCCTTGAATGCTTTTTGCTCTATCTCTTAAGGGAAAGTGGTGGGGGGTGTCCGAACATTTTCGGAAATAAATGTCAATAACTTCAAAATGGCTGAACGGATTTTGTCAAACTTGGAGTCGTTGAAAAGGGATTTTCTTAGGCTATCAACGCTGCCTTGAACGGATTGATTTAGATTGCTTGTCTCGCCGGTAGAGGGCGTTTTGCGACAACACTACAAATGAAATGGATTTTCTCAAAAAAATTAAATGCAACGATATCACTTTTATTGCAACAAAAGATAGCCAAATAAGGGTCTAAACACGCTAGTAAAAACCGCATTTTGATATTTCATTCCTAACCTAAAATATCAGTAAAAGAAGTTAAAACTCGAAATAATATCGCATCTTTGGAAATATTTTCAGTATACCTGCCATTATTAAATCCTAATTATCGTCCTTTTAGCAAAATATATATAAATTTACTGTTAAAATACCAACATTATATTTAAAATGTCAATAATAATTAATACGACGCGCGCACAGCTCACCATTATACATTGAAAAGTTGGTTGTGTGTCTCACTTCATCGGCCAGTTTCCCACTCATAGCCGCTAGCAATATAGTAAGTATTAGATATATGATTTCACTACTGAGTGCGCCGGGGAAGATCTATGAAAGGATTTTAGACACAAGAATAAGAAAAATAGTGGAGAAACAGCTCACAGACTCCCAAAGTGGATTCAGAGCAGGGCACAACACACAGGAACACATATTCACGATAAGACAGATAATGGAAAAAACATTAACATATAATAAAGAAGCTTACATCTGTTTTATTGATCTGGAGAAGGCTTGCGACAGCGTTCCTAGAGAGGACATATGAAAGAACCTACAGAAAAGAGGGGTAAAAGACATCTATTGGAAGCAGTAAAATCTTTGTACAATAAAACCAGAAATTATGTTAGAACACACAATGTAAACTCAGAGGAATTCGTCACAACACAGGGAGTAAGACAAGGAGGGATAATGAGCCCTATATTGTTCCTAGTAGTCATAGATGCAGTAATCAAAGAGACAAGAGAAGAGGCAAAGGGAATAATGATAGAAAACTAGAACATGAAGAGAGTGGAAATAACAGATTGTGCCTTCGCAGACGATATCGCAGTATTTGCAAAATCAGAAAAAGACATGAACGAAAATATGAACAGATGGAAGACAGCATTAGAAAAGAGGGGACTAAGAATAAACAGGGAGAAATCCAAAGTGATTGTGATAAGTGACCAAAACAAAACAGTGAATATACGTGTAAACGGTGAAAAACTTGAACAGGTAGAAACATTTAAATACTTAGGGACCATAATAGACAGTAAAGGAAAGGTGGAAGTGGATATTGACAATCGAATAAAATCGGCATCCAACATGTTCATGGCTCTAAAAAGATCCTTCATAAACAAAAAAGAGATTTCTATAAAAACAAAATTAACAGTGTACAGAACAATCTATACCCCCATATTAATATACAGAAGTGAATCGTGGGTGATAAATAAGAGTAACAATTCCAAAGTGCAAGCCTCGGAGATGATATATCTTAGGAGAATGTTAGGAGTAACAAGATTGGATAGGATTAGAAACGAAGAAATAAGAGAGAGACTATCAGTAGAACCAATACAAAAGAAAATTAAAGAAGGGCAATTAAGATGGTTTGGACACATATGCCGAATGGAGAACAGAAAACAAACTAAGAAAGTGTGGGAAGCAAGGGCAGAGGGAAAGAGAAAGAGAGGAAGGCCAAAAGAAACATGGAACCAGGCAAAAGACCTCACGGAAGACAGAAAAGAGTGGATAAAATTTTGCAAGTATTAGGCAAGAAACCTCGACACCCAATGGGTATGAAGAGGAAGGATTAAGTAAGTAAAATTCTTAACAAGAATTTCGATGAGCGCTATATCTGGTTTAGCTGATATGCATATTATCCTATAGCCCAGTGACTCCCAAAACACATACCACCACGGGCATGAACCAGAACATTTAAGGGTAAATGAAAAAAAGTGGACGTGACTACCTCCCTGGACTTTCCCATACTGGAAACTGTTCATATCGTCTTTATTCAACAGTCTTTACAACATATCAAAATTTCAACTCGATGACTCACGTCTTCACCGTGATAAGCGTTTACACTTTCACGTAAATTGCGGGTAAATATAAAAGAACTAGTGAGTCACCCGAACTACGTTTCGGTTCGCAAAATTAAGAGAGATTCATTAATATAAATTTAAAAAAAAGATGCATCGACGGGATCGAACCCGGGACTCCCGCGTGATAGGCCAGCACGCTTACCGCAGAACCACACTCTCCTGTTTGAATAATGCGCGCACCCGAGCTAATAGTAGACAGCGATAGGCGCTCCGCTCTGCTGCCTAGAGAAGTTAATTAAATAAGTCTGAAAATTAGCAAACTTTTAAGCCATCGTACAACTTAATCGGTCCAGTATCTTCGGAGGAGATAGCGAACAAACATAGTTACACGCAAACAAAGAGAGCTACGATTTTATGTTATAAGATGTGTAGTTCAAAACGTGACCACCGAGCTTCTGTAGATGGCGCCAAGTGGACAAGCCGCCACTGTGCTAGTTTATGTATTATTTTCCTCAAAACGGCTGTAGCGCCGAGGTGAAATTTTCTAAGTACCTGGAAATTATATTTTCTAGGGCGGCATACAAAATCGATTTTTTTATTTTTGCGGAAAAAGATTCTTTGACGCAAAAATATAACAACCGTTAGAATAAAAAAATTATTTTTCAAAAATAGAGGGGGGAGGGGGCCGGTGCGCTTACATATATCCACGAGTGTAATATTTTTTTGCATATTCATATGCTCCATTATGCACTGAGCAATCCAGTGAAAACCCCAGCTACCTATCTTGTTTTGTTTATTAATTAAAGGGGTTTAAATTTTCAAACTTCAAAGCTTCGTAGAGGGCGCCACAGATAATTCATGAGATTCTTTAAAAAACAGATCGATAGCCCTTTTCGGGGTCTATCAGTGTATGAAGTTTAAACAAATTCCTGTGTGCAGTTTTTGAGAAATAATTTTTAGAAAATTTCCAAAATTTTGAAAATTTGTAATTTAGGCCCCTTAATATTTTTCATAACACTTTTTATATCACCTCATGTTAGCCTTCATATACTATTCAGAAAACAAAAATCAATTGAATCGATTCATCCGTTTTTGAGTAATAGGGCGTTAAACTCAAAATTTTCAAAAAATCATAGCGCCCTTCATTTTAAACCTAGCGAGTTCGGAAAAAAACTAACAGATTTGTCTTATGACCCTCTATCGTTATCCGCGATAAAATTTTCAAAATTTTAATCACGAAAACAGTGATACCAAAAAAACATGCGTAACTTCCGCTTCCGGTTTCGGATTTTTTTGAAAAGCTTATTTTGTCGATGAATTTTCGATACACCCCCGCATTCCAAAGCGCATCAAAATCGGAGCAATACTTTCGGCTGTAGGAGCGTCACCCACCCACACACCCACACACAGACAGACATTTTTTAAAAACCACTTTTTTGGGTTCCTAGAGGCCCAAAACGGATATTTCTGTGAAAATCTCGATTTCCAAAATTTTCATGATTCCAAGACTTCCCTATACCTATGGGTATGGGAAAGTAAAAATTGTACAATGGCGGAAAAAGGCATATCTGTGCTGTATTTACTTGAATTCAATATATCTGTTCATTTCATTACTCAATTACTCTTTAATCCCATCATTAGGTTATTTATATATACAGTTATAACATACAAAATTGAAATAATAGCAACTATATTATTTACAAACATTTTGCTAATGTAAAGGGTACTAAATAAAGCATTTTAAAAGGTTTAAATTGTTTTTTTTAAATAAGCATTTCGAGTCAAAACTTATAAGCTATCCAAATATAGTAAGTGTGGATCTTTACGGTTTTTTAACCACCTTGTATAATTTAAAATATTTTATCTACGACCACTACTAAAAGTAGGCCTTTTAGCGCTAGCTTGTTTCACTAAAAGTGACGTTTTATAGTTTACTGTGGTTAAAGAAATCAGCTGTTTACTTTTAGCTCTAGTGCTAAAAGTGAAGTGAGGTTATAAAACTACAATTTCGAACTGGAAGTCAAGTTGTAAAGTTATTCTAGTTGCTTCTTGCATTACAGGTAAAGTGTTTTTGAAATAATTAAAGCGTTATGTAATGAATACACTCAGATGTGGAGTATTAATAATTACATTTCATAACTGACCTTGACTATTGTCATTCGCAAACATTCGCCCGCGAATGGCCTACTATTTATTATGACATAAATTAGAAGTGTCGTAGATGCAAACATTTGTTAAATCGATATTTATGGATTAACAATGGTAAAATTAAGGTCGTAGATAAAATATTGTATGCAACGTGTGCTAAAAGTCGTTTATGCACGAGACATGTTATGTACATAATTTTCATGTCTTGTGCATAAACGTCGGCTTTTAGCACTTGTTGCATAAATAGCTATTACTAATCTGCACCACCTTACATACATTTATAAAAGCACACTTTATGTAGCTCTCATACTTTTAGAAATATCTTCCACTTCTCTATAGTTGCTGGACCCTGTGTTGGGAAACGATTTCCTAGAAATTACCATAGTGATTTCACTAATTAAAGGTGCCACTATTAATTAGTGTACATTACAAATATAATACTACATTTAGTTATAACAATAAATAAACAAAATTTAAAAATGATCTTTATAATTTTACAAACAATATAACAACTTAAAAATGTAAGACACTTTTAAGTAATAACTACAGTCAGTCTAATTTACTTATTGTACTTGTGTAACAGTTGGTGTAATTTACGTAACAAAATACTGTGAACAGAATGAGCATAAAGTAATGGTCATAATTAAAATATAGAATTAATCTTTTAGCCGTTTATAGATACCTACTATTTACGTAGATTTACGAGATACCTTAGATATTGGCTAATATGGTTTTAAATCTACTAGAATATTTTACTATTCTTGGTAGTTCTAACTGGTTTTTTTAAATTTATTAAATATCACATCATTATTTTGAGGGGAGATGTTACAGGTTATAATAACAGTTTATCACTTGTTTAAACTTTCTAAATTTGTTTCATATAAAAAACAATTTTTATATATTTTTAAGATAGAATAACTTTCTAACAATCGATTTATCGGTCTGTTTACTATTAAGCTGTAACATTTATTACTAGAAATAACACCTAGGTTTTAATTTATGACCACTGCTGTAAAATCACTCTGTATACATCTCTATTTTTAAAGTCGAAGGTGAGTAATGATATGTTTTGTTTATACTAATATTTCTTAATAAAATATTGCTTTTATCTCCGATATCGAATAATCACAACTTCCTGTTATTGGAAAAGTATCTAAATAGTCCTTTGGAAATATATACTAAATTTGATAACATTAAAGCTTTTATGTTCATGAAGTTGCTCTAAAACGTAACATTGATTCCGTAGGACTGTGTTACGTAGTTTCTACGGAAGAGGCATGCATACAAGCAACTACTGTTTGGCTTTGTGAAATGGAAGCAGCTGAAGTAGATGCCTGTAAGGCTGGCGTAGTTTCACCGGCTTGTTCTGTAAGGAGAATATATTTTTTTTATAACAGATGAACTATTAATATAGTGATTTGTGATTAGGTACCTTAATACACAATGGTAAGGAATAGGGAAAGGAAATTAACAGGTAATGGCTGGCAGAGTTTTTAAAAACATTATTTATTAAACCTTTCAGTCATTTGCAAACTTTCCCAATCTGAAATTAACTTGTGAAGAAGTATTATGGTATTTTTATGGTAGATATGATTTCACTTAACATTATACTTACCCGGGTCGCCACAATTCATAGCACAAAACGTGTCTCGAATTGTCTGGCAATTTTGCAAATTTATTTTCATAAAACTAGGACCAAATAGAAAATATCCCATTCCGCTCCCAAGAACAAGGGCTACTGTCATCCATCCATTATATACCATTACCACGAGCATCAATAAATAGCCAAGAATTTGAAGGTTAAACCATACGAAACTATCCCATAAAAACATCAACACCCTACGACATATTAGCGGCTTAATAATAATATGACAACCAAATTAAAAACAAACCTGTCTAATATTGTAATTTTTACTGGCACTGATCTTTGCCTATTGTCAAATAAAAGTGTTGCACTTTCCGATGGTGGGCAAATGGTGCGAATTTGTTGGGCTCGCAAAAACAGTTCCTTCTGCCGTTGCCGTGCTTGCAACAATTTCAACCATTCGAACACTATTGCTAGCGCAATCAATCCACAACATGTTGATACTACACCAAGAACTGTTTTAATATTGTAACCACGAAATATTAGGTTCTCAATTGTACAATCCCACCAAAAGTACATATGCATTTTTCTTTCAACTAAATAACGTGATAATCTACGAAAACTTAAGTGTCAGTACACTGGCACATGTTACATTATTAGCTTAATTGGTATTTTATTTACAACTAAAAATCATACTTCTTATAATACTATTATTCATCGTCATGGGATGAAAATAGAAGGTAAACATTTTACAGATAAAGACAGTTGAGATTTCACAGTGAAACCAGTGGAACACTTATAATAGTTGACATGATTACGATTAGTAACCACACTTGTCAAATACAAGGTGTTTACAAAAAGACATTGGCGATTTTAATTGTATCATTTTATTATACGGGGTTCTAAAGTAGCATGCTACATGTTACACTTGCAAAAGTTTATTATTCGTCCAATTACTAAAATTTTACGTGCAGGAGTTTTTTACAGTTCAAGTTCCACAACATAGATAATATAACTCCGCAAACCAAGACTGCTTTGAGTGCATACAATCATTCATTTGCATGCTCCATACTATAATTCAGGAATGTGCGGGTATAGAACTAGGTATATCCCGATCCACTTTCAATAAACCTAGATTTTGAAAAATCGATTATTAATCCTGCAAAAGGAGTGCTTGGCGATCATCTTGTGATCCACAGTTGTTTCTATCACCTAACCCAAACCCAGAGCACTCATCGTAAGATCCAAGGACTAGGTTTAGAAACCACATACCGAGAAGATGAAGAGTTTAATTAATTGGTAACAGTTTACTTTAGCATTAACCGCTAAAATCCGGATTTTTTTTGGAATCTCTAGAAAAAAGGCAATGCAGAACAAAAAGTAAGTACTTACAGGGAAGTCGGCGGAAAGGCGTTTTTAAATACAAAACTTACAAAGATCCATCAGAAATTCCGAAAAACACGAAAATCACAGGCGAAATGACATAAACACGTCATTATTTCGGTGCGCACGCAACGCAGACGGTAGCTCGAATATGTTACTAAATCTCGAAAAACACCAGGGGCGGCATCCATTGATTTAAAATTAATAGACAGAATGAGGGAAAACTCCAGAATAGTAGACCACAACCTTTTAGTGGGTACTAAGTACACACAAATCTTAAACTGCAGCTAACCTAAAATAGCTCCTGGGCATGAGACAGAAGTGGTCTACGATACTGCATTTTAGCTAAAGTATTTACTACAGGCCTCTATACTTTTATATTAGTTGGGGCTGCCCCACACCGTTTGCATTTATACATTCCGTATATGTATTTGGCACCTAGCGCAATTTGATTGGTCAATTCGAATTTTAAACCAATTAGACTACGAGTGCGAAATCTATGTATGTATGTATGTATAATCTGTAACCTCATTTACCTTGCGGTGTAGAGGCTGGTGCTTTATGCGCTGGCATCTGGTACGAAATGTAAATCGGTGTCAAATTCACACACAGAACGTTTAGGGCACATGATGAAAATGGATTGCTTTGATGATAATGCACCTGTGTCTTACTTACCGCATCATGGTGTCCTGAAAAACACAAGTTCTACAACAAAACTATGCGCAGTTTTTGACGCGTCGGCACCTTCCACTTCCGGTATTTCATTAAATGATATTCAAATGGTTGGACCTATTATTCAATCCGATCTGCTTGCCATACTCATCAGATTCTGCACATATCCATTCGCAATTTCAAACCATATTGCCGAAATGTACAGGCAAGTTTTAATTACTCCACCTCAGCGCAGTCTCCAAAGAATTTTATAGCGCTCAGACTCAACACAATCTATTAAAACATACGAATTAAATACCGCCACGTATGGAACCGCAGCTGTCTCAATCCTTGCTAGTCGATGTCTGTTTCAATTAGCAGACGAATGCATAGATTCGCATCAAAAATCGCACAAATAATAAAGGATGTTGATGATCTTCTTTGTGGCACTGATACGATAGACGAAGCTATCTACATTTGTAAAGCTATTTCCACAATTATAAATTCTGCAGGTTTCGAGCCCCGGAAATGGCTGTCAAATGAGCTAAAAATTCTTCGCGGCGTGCATTCCAGTGAATCTAACCAAATACTCGAATTGGGGCATGACGAAAGCCAGAAGACTCTTGGCGTTTCTTGGTGTTCAACCAGTGATACATTAATTTTCCAAATTTCCACTTCTAAGCTTGACGCCCCTACCAAACGAATTATTTTATCTATAATCGCTCGAATTTTTGACCCTCTTGGTATTTTAAGTCTGTGTATTATAACCTAAAATCATTTTGCAAATGTGTTGGTGCAGCAAAATTTCATGGGATGATCCCTTACCCATTGAAATCCGTCACGACTTAGATAAAGTTTTAAATAATCTTTCTTGTCTTAACAATCTCAAAATACCAAGACATATTTGCTCAGTATCTGCATTGGCTATACAACTCCACGGATTGTCAGATGCAAGCAAATTTGCATATGGCGCTTGTATCTAAGTTTGCTATGTGGATTCCAACGGACAAGTAATCACCAATTTGTTGTGTTCCAAAAATAAAGTAGCTCATGTAAAGCAAATTACCATACCTCGGCTAGAGCTTCTAGGAGCTCAGATTTTAGTAAAACTAATGAAAAAGGTGTCGGAATCTTTAAAACGGTCTCTTAAGAACGTGACAGTCTCAACAATAGTTTTAGGTGGGATTCATACACAACCGAACGTATTGTAATTGTTTGTAGGAAATCGTATTTCCGAAATTCACACGCTATCGGAACCTCCACAGTGGCACCACGTACCGACTCATATGAATCCTGCAGATTTACTCTCACGCGGACTCGCGCCTCCCGCACTCAAGGAATGCGAGCTATGGTGGCATGGTCCTCGATTTTTAATGCCGTCTGAAGAAAACTGGCCTGCATTCCCATGCGAGGAAGTAAATTCATTGCAGTCATTTACAAACTCAACGCAACCTGCAGAATCAAAAATATCAACTTAAGGGTTTTGCATTGCGGACCGCAGCAACTTCTGTTTTTAATAAAGCAAAAATATTGGCTTTTACGAGGTAGGCAATTAGCAAGAAAAATTACACGCAATTGCATAAAATGTATAAGAGCTAAATCCAAATTCTCTCAACCCATAATGGGGAATTTACCGAAATCTCGCATCACACCGGCACCAGCATTCACCACCGTTGTGATTGACTTCGCAAAGCCCTTTTTAATTAAAGACAAAAAAGGGCGTAGCTGTAAAATAACCAAATGTTATTCATGTCTATTTATCTGCCTCGCAACAACTAAAGCAATTCATATAGAATTAGTATCCAACCTTTCAACGGAAGCATTTATACTAGCCCTTCGACGTTTTGCCTCTCAACGCAGTATGCCATCCGAAATTTTGTCTGACAACGGAAAAAAAATATCGGTGCCAAATCGCAGTTAAAGGAACTAGGATCTGTCATTTTCAGTAAGCAAAGTGATCTTAAGTCAAAATTAACACAAAATGGTTTCAATTGGAAATGTATACCATCGTATTCCCTCCACATGGGAGGGATTTAGGAAGCGGGAATAAAGTCTATGAAGTCATATTTGAAAATGGTTTCTGGAAACGGAATGCTAACGTTTGAGGAATTGTACAGCGTCATGGTGCAAAGCGAGGCAATATTAAATTCCACACCTTTGTCCCCTCTCTCTTCACGTCCCTCTGACCTAGAACCTTTGACGCCAGCACATTTTTTGTCGGGAAAGCCACTTATAGTGGTACCAGATCCGGACCTCCAGCACATCCCTGAGGCTAGGCTTTTCATTTACCAGCGGCTCCAGCATATTCAGCAGCATTTTTGGCGGAGATGGAGCAAAGAGTACGTGTCTGAGCTCCAAACTAGGTCCAAATGGCAACACAGCACCGGCATCCTCACAGTTGGAGATCTTGTCATCATCAAGGACGATCATCTTCCATCGCTCAAGTGGTTACTTGGAAGGATCACCGAGCTGCACCCTGATAGTGACAAACTGCCACGAGTGGTATCCATGAAAACGGTAAAGGGAGTGATTTGCCGTGCCGCAAATAAACTATGTGTTTTACCTGTTGCGCCATGAAACTGACTAATGCAGTGATGAATCTCATTTTCTTTTACCTTATTATATTTGTTTTCGTTATTTATTAGGTTAAGATGTCCAATTAAACTAAATATTATTCGAATGTTCTTCGTTAATTTTGAAATTACCCTGAGTAATTTCAAGGCGGGGAGTTTATGTTAGTTACAATTTCCATTCTTTGTAAGAATGTTTCCCTTCGGGAACATTAGGGTGGTCACCATATGCTGACCCACCCTTAGCTAAATGTTTAGGTTTAAAACAGTGTCCCTCAACCTATCATTAGTTGAAGATGTGTTCATCATAATAAAAGCAGTTCAGTTGTAGTGCTTGCGTTTTACTATAATTTTTTTATATACACTCCGCTGATAATACGCGCATACACTAAGCTTTTTTCCAATGTTTTTTTTGTATTTTCTACGTAAATAAAATATTTGGTAAATATGTTATTATTATTATTATTATTATAAATTATAGAAATTCTTGGATTTTATTTCCCTGGATCTTTTCCTCTGGATTTTTTCTTGGAGTATTTTTGTCCGTGGATTTTTTTCTTTGGATTATTTTTCCGTAGACGGTTATAAACAGGTAAAACAAATCTCACTAATCTTACAAAACAAATAGTTTCGGGCAATTTTTAGTACTTATCATAATGAACTTATTATTAGCCCAAAGTAGATTAATGGATTTTTTCTATAGCAAATGTTAAAGTGTGCTTTAATCTACTCAAAACAAAAGGTCAAGTGCTACTTTAACAGCAAGGGTAGATAATAGCTATTTGTGCAATACGTGCTAAAAGTGGCCGTTTATGCACGAGACATGAAAATTATGAAACGAAGCCCGAAGGCTGAGTTACATAATATGTCTTGTGCATAAACGACTTTTATCACGAGTTTGCACACAATATTTTTTACGGCCTTAAATTTACTGTTATTAATCCATAAATATCGATTTAACAAAGGTTTGCATTTATGACAGTTATAATTTATGTCATAATAAAGAGATGGCCTTGACATGCAGGTGAATGTTTCTGGAGCCAGTCGCTGTCAAAGTCGGTTATCAAAGGTAATTATAAATGTGCACAGTTTACTTTATTCATTACATAACGCTTTAATTATTTAAAAAACACTTTATCTTTAACGCAAGAAGTAACTAGAATAACTTTACAACCGTACTTCCAGTTCGAAATTGTAAATTCCACACCAGCTGTTTACTTTTAGCACATGGGCTAAAAGTAAACAGCTGATTTCATTTTTAACACGCTAAATTATAAAACGTCATTTTTAGTGAAAAAAGCTAGCGCTAAAAGTAGTGGTAGTAGAAAATAGCTATTTGTGCAACAAGTGCTAAAAGTGGATGTTTATGCACGAGACATGAAAATTATGAAACGAAGCCAAAATGTCTCGTGCATAAACACTTTTAGCACGACTTTGATCACAGCATTTTTTCTACGGCCTTAAATTTACTGTTATTAATCCATAAATGTCGATTTAACAAAGGTTTGCATTTATGACAGTTATAATGTATGTCATAATAAAGAGATGGCCTTGATACGCAGGTGAACGTTTCTGCAGCCAGTAGCTGTCAAAGCTAGTTATTAAAGGTAATTATATTAGTACACATCTGACTTTATTCATTACATAATGCTTTAATTCTTAAAAAAAATTTACCTCTAACGAAAGGAGTAACTAGAATAATTTTATAACATCACTTCCAGTTCAAAATTCTAAATTCCACACTTGTTTACTGTTAGCACATGGGCTAAAAGTAAACAGCTGATTTCACTTTTAACACGCTGATTTATAAAACTTCACTTTAAGTGAAAAAAGCTAGCGCTAAAAGATCTACTTTTAGTAGTGGTCGTAGAAAAAGTAATTTAATTTTCTAACTTTTATTTAAATTAAATATTACAGCTTCGTATTATTCTAGCAACCCAATCTAGCTACTGAGATTTTAAAATGTGATTGACTTTCCTTATTGTCTTTTGAAATTGTTAAAGTTCTTGCTATAGACAAAAATTGTATTATACACGACGATACAGTATTTAACATTACTAGCTTGATAAGAGGGTTTTTACTGGCGAATAGAAAGATATGACTGGCGAGCCAGTCACCTTCTTGAGCCAGTAAAACCTGTTACCTTGCGTTTATTGTTGAATATTTTATTTGTTCCTCACTTGTAAATAACTAGAAATTTACCATTTTTTCAAAATCTCAAACGGACAAGCAACTAAATTCATCAATTTGACACATACTAAGGAAGACAACTCTGGCTTTGCGCTATCATTTATCTATGAGCACGCTTGTAAAATTTTACTCGCTAGCCAGTAGAAAATTTACTGGCTAGCTAGTTAAGAAACATTTTCAAGGTGAATACAGTGACTTGATAAATTGATGTTTACAAGTGAGGAACAAATAAAAGTTATCACTGATTTTTGAGGCTTTCACGGCCATTGTCATTAAGTAACAATCGACTTTCGAGATTGGACCGTGTCATGATTGAGATCGAAGAACTCGATCTCAATCATGACACAGTCCAATCCCGGAAGTCGTTTGTTACTTAAAAGTTATTACTATCCGCTATTAACGTCTCGACTTCGTCTCGCCGTTAAACGATTCACTCGTGGATAAAATTGAACTTGATCGTGTTGTATAATAAATTATCTACTATTAATTTGTCATTTTGACTTTAGTTACATATTGTGTAGGTACATTTAAATGTCATACTACAGCCAACTGTTGAAATAATTAATTTCAAACCACAGCCTACACTGTTTCTAAAATAAAAATGAAACTATAGATTTGGAAATTGTCCTAGTTTTTTTTTGTAGCAGTACAGCAGTAGGTATCTATTGTGGAAACTCAGTTCGTGTTCTTAAACTTGCTTTATGTCCATTACGGATAATTTTGCTAAAAGGCGGGCCCCTTTCGATGTTATTGGATTCGATAACATGTATTGTAAAAATGTGTACTTCACTGCTTTTGTTTTTAGACCTATACAGTTAAAATGTCCAATATATTTTTGAAAACACCGTGTATAAAGTTAACGTATTGACTACTTTTTTGGTCAACTGAAATTATCTGTAAGTTGCAGTCACACCTCACACTTAACCTAGAATTTTACTGCCACACTAGTAAACAAGATCAGACATTTGGATTGTCAGCAATAGCAAATTAATCCAAAATATGGATTATCAGTAGGATACAATTTTTTATTTCACCCATATATATATATATATATATATATTATTTAGTAAATGCAGGCTGATAAAAATATATCAACAGAATGGCGTTATATGACAACAAATTTGGTTATTGTCCCATATTCGAAATTCTTTCATATCCACTGATGATACAGGTATTTTCTTTAGAATTATTAATGCGAGATAAACTGACAAGATAAATTGAAATTAATGTACAATATATGTTTTTGCTACATTTTAGGGATGAGCGAGCTTGTGATGGTTGGTGAAGATTTACCGAAATCTCTGGCTGACAAATTAGATTGCTATCGCGATCCTGAAGACAGTGAAGAAGATGAAGATGATATTGGTCGTGAACCATATGATATGCAGTTAGATATGGATTTTGAAGTTCACCGGCAGCGTTCCAATACTGCTGTGCGACTTGAAAAAATGGACCAAGCTAAAAAGAGAGCAGCAAAAGTTAAAAATATTAAATGGGAACTTAGTACTGTACCGTCTACAACTAAAGACATAGACTCTCTATTTGTTAGAAAAAATCCAAAGAAAATGAAGGACTCCGGCAGTAAAAAGTCTTTGTTATCTGAACAATTAGAAAAGTGTATAAATTTGCCGCAAAATCCTTACATTGAGTATGCAAAATTTGACGGCAGTGCCCAAGTTGGTATTCTGACCAGAAAATATAAGATATTTCTAACAATGTTACCAGAAGAGCATCGAAATTATCCAATGATTGTAAGTTGTGTCGCTACTGCAAAAATAGAGGAGTAATAGGATTCATATTGTTAAAGTGTAGGTACGTACAGATATTTTAAAGTTAGAGTTTGGTGTGTGGCAATTAAATTTTAAATATAGGTAATGAATTAACTAAAGCTTTATTACAAATAATATTGAGTTACCATAGGTATAATTTGACAAGAAACAGAACTTCTCTGGCTATCGTCCATATAATAATAATGGTCTTTTCCCGCTGCTGATCATGTAAGTCAGTGATACAGCCTTAGTAACAAAACGTGTAAGTCGGTGATTATATTTGTTCGCTGCTTTTTCTTGACAACGGAACTTAATATTATTATTAAGTTCCTAGGATAATAAAATTAGCAAAGCAAGATGCAGATTTAGACGTTTTGTTTATAAATTGCAAGTGTTTATGTGACATGTGACACTCACAGGTAACACGACTCACGAAAACTAATCCTGGTGACAGGTGGCAAACTAAACGATTTTTTCAAAAATCTAGGAAAATTTCGATAAGCAGCGGGAAAAATATAATAAGATGACTCGGAATGTATCGCCTATTATCATTTTCGGTAGGCAACAAGCCGCGACTTTATCTGGCTTGTACTTGCCTACCTCAAATGTTAATAGGTCCTTACATTCCTTGTTACTTAAATAGCTATTATTTCCCAAATAAAAAAAGCATATTTCTTAATAGCTATATATAAATGAGTGAAGTTCAGCCTCAGTTATATACTGAAGCTGCTCTGCCATTTTAACCTCTATAGTTACTACGTCACCATAGGGCTGCTTAGATTTCTTCTGAGGTTATGGGTAATTTTAAAATTTAGGTGGTGGTAATAATATGTATATAAAAATTAACTAATTTGTTGTTGAAATCTAAAGTAGTTGTACTATCAGGCCATTGACACACTAGGGCTGTAAACGATTTCTTACTACAAAATTGCCCGCTCACTTAGTGTAACCTAAAATAAGCAAAAACGTTTTAAAACATTTCAGTTTTATTTTGTAATATCACCTAAGTACAATGCAAGAAAGGAAAAATATAAAGCACATTTTTATTTTTTAGTTTGTTGTGGATAATTTAACAACAATCCAAACAAGAGCCTGAACAAATATTGAATGCACGTTGGATGTGTTATCTCATGTTTCGTTAAAACATAATATTTCTCACGCGATTGTGCTGACATAATTTCGCAGACTCAAGTCACTTTGCTGTATATTTATTGTATAACATACATGAATTTTCCATGAAGTAAAGTCGGAAGCAAATTTAAAAACCATAGTATGGTGATTTTAAAATTACAAATTGGTAATACTGTTGTTTATTAAATATAAAATAAGTTAAATAAGCATGCGAATTTAAATATAAAATAGCTTTCTTATTTAGTTGAAAACGTTTTCCATAAGAAAATCATGAAATTACTGTCTGCGGTGATTCGACGGTGTACTAGCTTTGCAAGCAGTGCCCTCAAATCATGCAGTTATCTAATGATAATCGTTTACGACTAATATTAAAAGACATTAATGCGTAAATAGATCCTTTCAGTGGCGGCTGCTCCTTAGGGGCATTAACGTCCCAGCTGTCAACAGTCTATATGGCATTAGAAAAAAGCCTATCTATAACTGAAAATATATTGTATCATCTATCCTACCGACATAATATAACAAAGTTTAAGTAATGACATCCAGAGGTAGCTATTCGATAATACTTAAAACATGCAAAACAACATATGCGAAGTATATCAACATAAACAAAATTATGCGTCCACACTCACTAGTATCAATGCAGCGAGCGGCTGGCAGCTCCTCTGGGCAATCTAAAATAGGGCTCGAACTTATATGACAATCTGAAGCAGCAGAATTGAGGTTAGCAGTTTCAATGTGCTGGGAAGGCGAACTGCCCTGTAGCCCAGCAGGTAGTAAACTGGCGGGCTTATTTACAAACATATTCGAGCTCTGAGCACTGTTTTGGCAATAAATTAGTTCTTATTGGAATAATTGCTTGCAGAACACTGAGCGTTAACACATGCCAAACATACCTGACTCTTCCCACATACGCAAAACTGTAGAAGGCCCGCTAATTCAAATAATTTTATTTTTAATGGTTATTAATGAATATTCAATAACTTAATAACCCCTAAACGGGTAAAAAGGGGGTAAAGTTAAAAGGAAACAGGAGGTTAACATTTTTGATTTTTTGCGCATTGTAGATTAAAATGGGGTAGAAAGTTAGTTGCTTATATTTTTTAATACTTATGTACATTTTGTGGCGTGTTTGAATAATTTTTGTTCTGTGTATATGATGTTTCCTTTGGATTATTAAAATTAAAAATCATTTCAGTTGAAAAAT
Organism: Agriotes lineatus; assembly: GCA_940337035.1. NCBI lineage: Eukaryota > Metazoa > Arthropoda > Insecta > Coleoptera > Elateridae > Agriotes > Agriotes lineatus. Next base: position 147,039 of record CALNHX010000708.1, on the reverse strand, counting down.
CAGAGTAGGTCTCACTATCCATCTTGTTTCACAAGGTTTCCATACTGCTATTTTTATCGTTGTATCTTCCTTGGCTCTTAGTAACGTATGATCGAGAACTTATCCTCTAGAGCAGTGGTTCCCAAACTTATTTGGCTTACCGCCCCCTTTTCAGAAAAAAAATACTCAGCGCCCCCTGGCAATCTACATCCTTTAAGCGAACAAACAGAAAGATATTGTAGTGGTAGCTTCTTGAGACTGATAATTATCTATAAGAGTATTTCTAGGTAGGAAATTATTTTGAAAGAATAAATTAATTAGCAATTAAAAAGTACAAGGGGAGATTTATACATTAAAATTACAACATAAATATTTGAGAATTGTTTAATGAATGATATATTAGATACAGTTCCTGTTAAATTGTGAATGGTTTATTAAAAAAGTTCGAGCATACAAGTTGATTTAGTTGGGATAGCTGTTTGGTAACATCAGAGCTTAGATTTTAATTTGTGTTAACTGACAAGCGGAATAACTAAAGTGAAAGCCAAACTGAAATAATTATCTGAAAAAATCGATTATGAAATGTTCTAATAAAATATCATATAGCAATTTGGTATAAATTATTATTATTATTGCTAGAGAAAATGATATTTTTACAAATAACAAATTTTTTTCAATTTGTAACCTGTATTTTGAGTAAAAGCAAATTTGAATAATAAAAACCCTTTATTATAATGGTATTTACCTTCTGTATGGAGTATTAGATGTGATATAGTAAAATTAAAGAAATGGAGAATAAGCAAATTTTAATAAACAGACTGAATAAATAAAGTAATAAATGGTATGAAGAAGAATAAAAACATTTAATAATGGTAAATAGTCTTTAAGGGATAAATAAATCTGTAACTTGCATTTTGTGTGTTTATTTGGATAATAATATTACACTATATTACACAACAGGTGAAATATGTACAAACGGTTTTTCTAAATCGTCTTATCTTCTCTTCCTTCTTTAAGCTTTCACCGCCCCCTTATTTTTATTCACCGCCCCCCAAATGCACCCGAGGCTACTATCGCCCCCCAGGATCGTTCCAGCGCCCCCCAAGGGGCGGTATCGCCCACTTTGGGAATCACTGCTCTAGAGGGCTGTGGAATTGTTTTGTTAAAAATTTATATTGGCAGTCGTAGTAAAAGTCACATTGGCATTTTATCTGCCGGTCTTATAAAGGCCACTAATCTGACGTTAACTTTAATTCGCTGTTAAAATAAACAAAAGCACATCAAAACGTTGGTGCTTATGACATGTTATTCATTAGTAAACAAATTTTGATGCGCTTTTGTTTATTTTAACAGCGAATTAAAGTTAACGTCAGATTAGTGGCCTTTATAAGACTGGCTGTATATCTATCAGTTTAAATTTATATCAGTAATGTCAATTTAAAAAATACACACATTTATTGCATACATAAAAATGTTAATAACAAAAACAACTACAGCTGTTCAAAGAAGTTAAGTAATTTTGTCAAAATTGTATAGGTTATATTATTAAGCATCTTTACTCATTATTGCCAACATAAATGAAATTTTTAAAGATCCACAGCCCTCTAGAGGATAAAAGTCGGTATACTTCATCATTAATTTTGATAGCTCCCAGTAAATTTCTTGCTAAGGTTTTCAATTGCTCCTCTTTTGGTTTTGCAATACACATTGTTTCCGTAGTATATGTGAGCATCGGTCTTGTTAGCCTGTTGTACACTTTTATCATGACTTATCTACCTCTAATGTACGTTTATTTGGATAGTACCTATGTCCTATTTCCAGCTTCCAGTATGCGGGATACAGAATCGCGGTCTGTTCAGACGTGGCAACTGTATCTGATACGTTGGGCCGTCAGTCGCATGCGAAAACAGTTCAGTGCCATGCCGTTATGTCAAAATAGTCTGGATGCGCTGTATCCCAAAGACAGGGATTTGGCTCTACTAAGCTAATACATTTTACAACATTGTCAAATATTTTACGCTCCATGATTGTTGTATAGTAACCAACGCACTGCTTATTCGATTTATATTAAATAAATAGAAAGAAAATTTGCTATGCCTATAATATGATATCGTGTGTTCTGGCTAGCAAAAGTATGTGTGTTTGAACGGCTCCATATGCTCTAATGATAAATCGGTATCCGAGATACACAATTTATCGCCGGCGGCAGAAAAGGACAGATACTGAAATCCTGCAGCGTGATACTGTATGCGTCGCTGAATGCCGTGTGAACAGCTCTATTTGAATGCATGTATTTTCTGTATCTGGAATACCACTATCTCACATACGGAATCCTCGTGTGTATAGGGCCTTTGTGTTGCTTGAATCAACTTACTAGCTTGGGGGAATATTCATATCTCATTTGTGTGAATCTTAACCTTATCAAACGCTTATAATCTAGAAACGGTAAGTGGAAATCTGTATTATATTCATTTTCTTTATCTCTAATTTGCTTCATTACGCAGGGTGTCCTGTTTTTCTCCTGCAAAATGTTTTTGTAGATAGCAAATAATATTCTGTTAAAAAAAATAAATAAATTGTATATTATATACAAAAGAAATACAAACATTTATTAATGTAATAAAACAAACAAAAAATTTACAAAAAAAGGGAAGTAATAATTCTACCAGGGATGTAAAAGAAAACCAAACACATTATGCTAAATGTTCAAAATAACCTTCACCAACTTCTATGCATTTCTGGCAGCTCATCATGGCTTCTTGCACACGATTTAGCAATTCTACGTTATTTTTTAACATATTAAATGCATTTTCAATGCGTTCTACTAATTCGTGTCGGGTGCCCATCGGTGTTCTGTACACTTCCGATTTCAGATAGGTGGCCATTGAACGGGTCCGCCACACCAATCCAATGCTGGTCTTAATGGATGTTGAACCAATCTGTCATAATGAGCTGGAGCACCATCTAACTGAAACCATCCATGTTGACGATGATAAATGGGCACAGTATTGATGTATTTAGTTATTATTTTAATATTTTAAAATTGCCGCAACTTGTTAAGGAGTCGAAAAACAGTATGTCTATATAAAATTTTTTGATTAAATTAACATTAAAAACAAATACTATCTACAAAAACATTTTGCAGGAAAAACCAGAACATCCTGTATGTGCAATACACTGATTGTTGATCTGTTTCTCCTAAATCTGTATTGATATTCACCTATTAATTTTTTAATATATATTGATAATCAGTTTGTATTAATGTCAATAGTACAGGGTCCGGCAGAATGACCGACCCTATTTAAATTGTTAATAACTGTTTCAAATTTTAAAATATTTTAATTTTTTTTTCAAAAATGTAGAGTAAAAACTTGCCAATTTTATTTACAATATAATTTATTTATTAAAAATATTAGCACTTGCTCCAAATTAATTTGGTTATTATTCAGTAGTTGAAGGAATTGTTCACAAAACGTAACCCAAACTTCTAAATCTCGTGGTAGGAATTGGTGCAAGACTTGAACTTTGTAAGATGACATTTTAAATCCTTTAAAATACGGTGAAGAGTTCTGTTTGATAGGCCCAACTTGATTAATTTAATCAAATTAAGCATTAGGTTAATCTATATTAGTGTGAAAATGAAGTTTGAGTTTGAGTGATGTTATTTTCAAAACCTAATATTTTTAATAAATTTGTAACTAAAATAGGCAAGTTTTTACTTGACATTGTTGAAAAAAAATTAAAAATATTTTAAAATTTTAAATAGTTATTACGTCATTCTGCCGGACCCTGTATTATGTCGGCTGTATTTATTAAATATAATGGGTGTTCAAAAAGTCTTTACGTCCTGGACGGCTATGGAAATCAAACGTAATTAAAATTTGAGGTTAGCAGGTTAGGTTTTGCGTCAGTCTATATCAAAACTGACGTCAAATTTGAGGTTATCAGGTTAGGTTTTCTGTCAGTTTTGATACAGACTGAGGCAAAACCTAACCTGATAATCTCGAATTTGACATCGACTTACAGCGCCACTTCATAAGTTTGAATTTCCATAGTCGCCCAAGACGTAAAGACTTTTTGAACACCCGTTATATTACGTTGAAAAAATCCAATGCAAATTTGTTATATACAATTTGTAGTAAAAATGGCACATAATCACAAAATCTTAATACTAAAATGTCGGATTGGTCTTCATAAGCCTTCAGAAGCTAAAAAACATTTTTCGCATTTTTTACAATAATGTACTATTTTACTAAATTCAAAATCGATTAATAAGGGGGCCCTTTGGTGCATAGAAATGTGACTTTAGTATATGGTAATGCACTATCAAATTCGAGGTAGTAGGTTAGGTTTTGTGTCAAATTCGAGGTTAGCAGGTTAGGTTTTGTGTCAGTTTGTGTCAAAACTGATGGAAAACCTAACCTGCTAACCTCGAATTTGAGATAAAATTGCAGTGTCACCAACATATTATTCATACGTTTGAATTTCCACAACCACCTTCTTTAATGGACTTGTGGTATAATGCTTTTATACCGGGTGGTTGGTCATACTTCTGAACATAGGCTATTTTCATGGCTTATCACGGTTATGCATATTCCTGCTCACCATTGTTACGGAAAAAAATGGCATTGGTATTAAATTAAAGAGAGTAATTTTCCGCGTCGTTTAGTATTAAAAACTTATTGGATAATGTTACTTGTGCATAAAATATTAATTTTACTAGTAGAAGAGTGTAAGTGTTAATGATTTTCATTTGTTGTAGAATTTTTGAAACAGAAATCACCGTAGTAAAAACACAAAATCCCTAAGAATCTAACAGACTTTTTGTAATACATAAAAATTAAAGGACATTTTTGTTTTTATCCCAAAAATTATAAAATGTTGGTAGTATGTCATTGATGTTTTGGTCATATATCAACTATTACCTATTAGGTTCATAAATAGGCAAGGATAATAAACATACAAATCAAGGGGATGCATGGGTGATCGGAGAACATAAAAGCTGCAACCAAAAGAAATAACAAAGCTGGAAAAGATACCGAAGTAGCAAAACACAAACAGACTATGAAAGGTATAAAAATTGTAGAAAATAAGTGAAAAGACTAGTCAAGGAAGAACAAGAAAAGGGCAGAGTTTGGAGGTATTAAAAATGCGAAGAAAAACAAAAGTAATACTACCACACTTATTAACATAAAAGACAAAGAATATGAAATACTTATAGATGAAGCAGAAATTATGAAGAGGTGGAGGCAATAATTAAAACCTACTCAAAGGAACAGATATAATAACGAAAGAAGAAAATGCGAGCAAAACAAGTACAACAGAACATCCTACAGATATTATAACAACAGAAGAATTACAAGAGGTTTTTAAGAAATTGAAAGTGGGTAAAGCACCAGGATACGATCAAATTAACAGTAGATGTTAAAAGCTGGAGATAAACAAATCACTGAGAAACTGAAAGAAATGTTTAATACAGTATTACACTCAGACGAGGCTCCAGAAGACTAGATGAAAGATATCATAACCTCAATCCATAAAAAAGGAGACACAAAGATTTGTAATAATTACAGGAGCATCACGTTATTAAGCACAGTAGGTAAACTCTGTAAGAATTCTAGAAACAAGATTAAGAGAAAAACTAGAAGAAACAATCGAAGACTCCAATAGAGTTTCAGAGCAAATAGAGGAATGACAGATGCAATTTTCGCAATAAGACAAATATTTGAAAAATCAATCAAAGAAGACAGCGAGATCCAACTTTGCCTTTTAGACCTGGAGAAAGCCTTCCACAGAGTGAATAGCGAGGATATATGGAGAATACTAAAACGAGCTGTAACGAGTGTTTCATTAATGTGCGAACATATGGAAATAGCATGGGAAATTGTATATATGCAGATTCCTGCTTGCGGTTTGAATTGATAGGATTGATAGTGGTATCAATCGAAAGAGAAAAAAAAATGTGCTCACTTTGATACTACTTTACTTGAATTTGTTGCTTGTTTATGATAGAAATAGTGTAATAGCTATTTATGCAACAAGTGCTAAAAGTTGACGTTTATGCACATCTATTCCATCTGTATCAACAATTCAGAAGTTTGTGAAAAATTTGAAACTACAAGCAAATTTATAGCAAGTACTCAAAAAGTAATCCATTTTGCTGTAAACAATAACCCAATCTGTTATAAAATGCTTGCCTTACATTAGCTAACTGTCTATCTGTGATTAGGCAAAGAGGCAATATTTGGGTGGTGTTTTTTTATAAAATTTGTTTTTCAGATGACCCCACAAAAAGAAGTCGCATGATGCCAAATCGGGAGATCTTGGTGGCTAGTTGATTGTGCCACCATGACCAATCCAGCAATTAGGAAAGTTATCACATAGATATTCCCCCACATTCAAACCATAATGCGCTGGACAGCCATTATTGAAACCAAATCTCCTGATTTTCACATGCAACTTCTCCTAATGCAGGGTCAATCTGATTGATTAAAAGTTCTAAATAAGAATCTGTTTCAATGGTCCAATAATGTTAGATATGATGATAACCATGCTTCTTCAGGACCTTATGCACTGACCGTATCGATACGCTGCACTCTCGAGCAATGCATCTTGTGCTGGTTGTTTGATCAGCATTTATCAACCCCAAAACTCTTTCTTCCAGCTCATCGTTGGTTCTTCTATTCTGTTTGCCTGTAATGTTAATGTCTCGATTGAATATTTGTTTAAACTGCAATATTAAAACTACCTTTTGAATCACCTGCTGCACTTGCTGTAGTTTAAAATTTTTTCACAAACTTGTGAATTGTTGGTACAGATGGAATAGGTCGATTATTAAATTAAACCGAGAATAAATCAAACTGTGCGTAAACTGACGCCACTACAAAATGTTTTGATAATAAATACCCTGTCTTTATTAGAATATTCAATATTATTATTCATAGTACCTAATTAGTTTTTTGTGAATAAAATGCAAAATATTTATTACAGTTTTAAGTTATTTCTCTCTTAAACAAGCAACGAATTCAAGTAAAGTAGTATCAAATTAAGCATATTTTTTCTCTTTCGATTGATACCACTATCAATCCCATCAATTCAAGTGGTAAGCAGGAATCTGCATATATACGATTTCCAATACTATTTTTCTTTGTTCGAAACTTAAGTGAAACACTCGGTGGAAGAGAAAATTATACAAGGGCAAAAGCTTTATACAAGAAAACTAAGTCAAGCAAGAAAAGCTACATATGTTCGAGATTACAAAAGGGGTCCGCCAGGGATATATATACTTAGATCATTGTTATTTTCAATTGTCTTGGATGAAGGAATCAAAGAAGCTAAAAATCAAGGGAAGCCATATAAAGTTGGACACTGGAAAAATGGAGGATATAAAAATATCAGAAATAATATATACAGACGACATAGTCATAATCACCAAAGATGAGAAAACTTTGAATGAGAATCTGAAAAATATACAATGACAGAAGAAAAATAACATGATAATAAACAAAAATAATGATAGTAGCTAGGAACGAAAAGACACACCAGATAAAAATAAAGCAGACAAATCTAGCAACAAGCAATAGTTTTAAATACCTAGGCTTGATGTTATCATAGAATGGAAAACTAGATCAAGAAATAGAAAGAATGAACAGGATCGGTGGAAAGACTATTCAATGCAATTAAAACCCATTTTTAGGTGGAAATACCAATCTTAACTTACGGTTCCAAGACATGGACTTTAACACAAAAACAAGAAAGCAAAATGCAAAGTACGGAAATGATCCTTAGAAGGATGGAAGATAAAACAAGAAAAGACAAAATTAGAAACAACACCTTCAAAGAAACACTGAGGACGAAACCGGTAGAACACATTATAGAACAGATAGAACAGGAACTATTAAGATGGTTCGGACACATAACGAGGGTGGACGAGGATAGAACAGTAAAAAAAAGGGTACAAAGCAAGGACATTTAAAAATAAAAAGATGGGAAGGCCAAGAAGGACATGGATAGAAGATGTAAAAGTAGCAGCAAGAAGTGAAAGAGAAGACCCAGTACAGAAAATAACGGAGAGAGAGAGATATGGAAAAGAAAACCTCAACTCCCCAAGCCTGTCACCCGAAAGGGTAGAAAGGCATCAGGATTAGGGTATCCAGTATCGGAATACGGAACCGGGACCTTCCTAGGATTCTACAAAGACAAGCAAGCGCCGGATCCATAGCCACCACAGGCGAAGTCCCGTGTCAACATATGTACGAGTATGTATACAATATCAGAGAATTAGGACGGGTATTCATCGGCATCTGGCATATTACTCAAGCGTCGTGCATATTATTATTTGCATTTTGCGTAGACAAGAGAGGTGTCTACCAGCTTGGAATCGTAGATAGCATTTTCAGTGGCAGGATCTTTTTCTAAGAAAATCCGTTGGAAATTGGGGGATGAGTCTTTAATACCCTTGTAGCTCTAAGACCCTATTTTATGTCAAAATAGTTTATTTTTTAGTGATTTATACTTGTTTACTATATACTATAACTATACTATACTACCAATTTATATTTAAAACCAGTGATAAAATTATACTGCCAACTTGTTTTTCTTTGGAATTTGATTTTCAGCTGAACACTAGTCCCTTTAGGGACCATTTTCAGGATCTTCGGAACTAGTCCCGGGACGAAATTTAGTTCGTAAGTCCCAAAAACGCTTTTGATCCTGGGACTTGGAAACTCTAATTACTGTCACAAAGTCGATAATCCAACTGTTCGCCCGTATCGAGTTGGCCCTGCCTAGTATTCATAGGTTTTTGTTTTGTCAGCCATTTGTTTCTTTAAATAACATAAGCCAGTTAAGTATTCTTTAGCATTCACGATGAAGTAGACAGAAAATGGAAATGCATCGCAATTTTAGCATTGCACAAGTGCAATCACACATGAGCGTATGTTTGAAAGTTACTTCGTCTGTTAGGTGTAACACTCCAGTGTATCACGCTTACTATTAAACGATATAAGGACACTGAGATGTTATGGATCGCCAAGATCTGGTCATCTTTCAACAGTTCGTACACCAGCAGTATTAAAGGCTGTTAAGGCAAGATTATCAAGAAACCCGGTATGGAACTGAAGCATGGTTATAGTGCTGCCACGTAACTTTGGGGTTACAGCTTATCAGTGGTGTATGGGTCAATTCATAATACCAAATTAGATACTTTCAAAACGGCTTCTTATTCATGGCTCAGAATCAGCATTGACAAATGTTTTTTACGGAGGAAAAAATCTTTACCATAGAGCAGGGGTCACCAAATGGTGGACTGCGGTCCGTATGCGGACCTCCGACATATTTTGTGCGGATCTTAACGAGTCAGTAAAATCATAAACTCTTTTCATTTATGCGGAAAATCGAAGCAAAAAAAATCAAAATGTATGCGTCCTCATAATCTTATTTTTCCCGCGCTCTGTGCCATGGGATCAAACGACAGTCGGGCGGTTCGCCCCTTCCCCCGCCGCCACAAGCTGCGCGCCGCCGCACTTGATTCGAAGAACTTCAGTAGAAGTCGAGCAGTGTTGTTGACTCTTGTGACTGACGCGACGCGTGCATCCATACGGACTAGCAACCTACTTCCATGAGGAGTCGTTCAATGACCGAACCGACAGGAGAAATGCGATGAGGCTTCTTTGCGCATTTCTTGAACTCTTGCTAAGAATATGAAACCATTCAGGAATACAGACATAACTAAAGAATTCATACCCGAGGTAGCTAATGTTTTGTTTAAGAACAAAAAGGTGTTATTGAGACTATTCGGTGTATCCCGGTGTCTGCAGTTACTAACAAAAGAAATACACACGTTTTGGCGGAAGATAATCAATGTGATTTAAAACGCAGGTAATGGCAGCAGACTGTTATGCCTTGGCTACGGGTGAATCATGCGACGTCTTCGACGCTTGGTGAACCACTGCACTGCTCGACAGCAAGAACTCCAATTCTCCACAGCGGACTCCAACAATCAGAGCTGCGGAGACTGCTTGCACAGAACGACTTCGCCTTGGCTATGTAAGGTCAACTACCACGAGAAAAGCAGTCGTGTTACCGAAATTAAGGGGCCAGACGCACGGGCAGGATGCTGATACGGTCCTTAAAATGTACAGCTGCACGAATATATGGTCAACTGTCCGGCTAACGGCAGGGGTGTGAGGCAACTACGTTTGAGCTCTCTCTTCCACTCAAACAACCGATTCATTCCAACGCCGCTTTCCAGCAGCATCTTTGCGCAAAGCTACGGATCACCGTAGGATACAAATTATACTATATTGGCGCACGGGAAAGCGGTTCCCAGCAGGCACAGGATTTGAAATGCTGCGCTCTTCATGAACGAGCGGTCTGGATTCGCATGGAAGGCGGGATTTTTATCTGGCTTTAACAAACCACAGATGATGCGTCAACGATGGTTGGAAGCAGGAAACGACTAGTTTAACAGTTGAGTACCGGTTCAAAATGAACACAATTTCCTACCACTGCATCATACATCAAACTGTGCTTTGCGCAAACTCAACCCCGATCTCCGGAGTAGCAAGTAGTGATCAAAATTTGTCAATTTTTGACTTGCTAAATCATCGATGAAACATCGTGAATTGCAATCATTTCATGGAGAAATTAATGCTCAAGACGACGATTTACTGCTGCACAACAATGTAAGGTGGTTAAGAAAAGGCTGCATTTTACAAAGAATATTTGAAGATATTTCTTTCTAAGCGAAAAAGAAAATAAGGTTACCATCGTTTTTTATCGGAAATTTTCAAGTATACCAATGACCTTCAAAGAAAATCAAAGCTTGTGTGGGAACTTTTCTCAGTAGTGGGAAGTTTTTCACGGAAAACAACTTCTTGTATACCAATATTGATAATGAAAGCTTGCACTTTTATAATTTGAAAATAGTGAGCAGTTGCAACGAGATTGACGTCAGCCAATACAAAACTTTCATAAAATTTCTGAAATCGACTTTCTGCAGCCCAATGGTGTATGGAACAGTAAAGCTGCAAATGTTTTCAGAAATAATAAAGCTGCTCTACAGATGAAAAAGATATATTTTCAAGAAAATAAAAATACCAAACTTCCTTGCCAAGAATTCTGGATAAAATTTATCTTAATAAATACTCAGAACTCAGAAATTTAGCTTTAAAACTTTGTACAATGTTTGGATCAACGTATTGTAACGATCTTGGGGCTGGGTAATCGCCCCAGAAATATGACTCAGCGTCCCGTGCAACAGCATTGCAGAACGACCTTTGAGCCAGCTGCATGAGACGGCGTGAGCCAGCCTTCCCGAACATTCCAGAAACGACCTTGCACGCGACACGTCAGAGTTGCCAGAAAGGTCTAGCGAACTCGAGACGTTTTCCAGAAGGAACTATCTGGCAATATAAATACACGCCCGCAGGAGTTCTAATTGAGTTCTCATCAGTTCGAATTCGGCAGCGAAGCGCGTAGAGCTCCCATATAAATGAACCGTGTGTATATAACCCTAGTGAAATAAATAACAGATAAATAACCATATAAATCGTTAGTGTTTAAGTCGTAAATAGCCAAATAAATAATTGATGTTTAATCCAGCGCATATAAATAAATAAATTTATCGTTGTTAGAAATAGTGCCTGTAGTTCGTTAGTTTAAGTAATTTGTGTTCTGCCTTGTTAATTCGTGTGTTTGTAAATAATAATAATTAATAGTTGTAAATAAATGTTTAATATAAGAAGCGTCGTATAATTTTTAAATAGCCCGAGCGTAAAAACGTAACAATATGTATGTGAAGCAGTGTTTTCCAAGTTAAACTCTATTAAAAATAAATTTCGATCTCGACTCACCGATGACCATCTCCAGGACTTAACTCCCGACTTCAGGCAGCTAGCTCTAAGCAAAAAATGTAATTTTTCTCATTAAATTTCAAATAATATCGCATTTTTTGTGAATTACGCAATAAACATTTAATTTAACTTGTTTTAGATTTTTAGTTATAGTTTGATATTTTAATTTAAAGCTTGGCTGTCAGTCATCGTATACCTACCCGGACCGCGACAAATTTATACATTTTTTAAACGAACCCATAATAAAACTAATTGGTGACCCCTGCCATAGAGAAAAAATTAAATAGATAAGACAATAAAGTGTATGCACGTAATGCCCAAGAAGCTAGAGAAGTCGCTCCATCTTTAGAGAGAGTCCATTGTCCTGTAACGGTACCACAAGTCAAAACTAGTACAAAAGTCTATCAGGTGGATGTGCTAGACACAGTTGTGAAGCCCTTAATAAACAACACTTTGTTTACTGGGAAGCATTGTATATTTCAACAGGACGCTGCTCTGGGCCATAAGGTAAAAACCACACAGGCATGGCTTGAAGTGAATATGGTAGAATTCATTAAGCAAGAAGATTGGCCCTCAGGTAGCCCCGATTTGAATCCGTTGGATTATAAACTACGAAACATTTTGTAGGCGTTACAGTTAAGTTTAGGTAAATTCGTATTGTTGCATTGGAACGTGTGTAAACCACCAATATATCTTTATGCTTAAAAAAAAGCTACCATGTTTTTAAAAGTATACATAGGGGATACTCGTATGTATACTAAAAAGAAAAATTCCCTTATTTTTGCAACAGCATGCTATTTTGTTTTAAATTAAAACTCTTAAAAGTGAAGTTTGCTGTATAATTGGTTGCCTACATATAGGGTAAAACAATAAAAAAATAAGAGAATTTTTCTTTTTAGCATACACACGAGTGTCCCCTATGTATACTTTTAAAAAGAACGGAGTGACTAATCGTACACATAGTATGTACGACTAGCCCGGACGCTAGTCGTACACCCCATCTGTACGGCTAGCCCGTCCGTTTTAATCGTACACACACTAGCTCCTCGCTCGCTAATAAATTACAGCTGTTTACGTGTAATGAGTACCAGTTAGTTGACCGTGTAAAAGTGAAAAGTGTCCCACTGTAGTACCTATGCAGTTTGACCAACATTATCAAGGTATGTAAATCTAATAATTATTTTTCAGTAGGTAATGTTATACAAGTGCAACATGTCTAACCTCAAAAATACCGTTGTTTGTAGAGATGTAACCAAACACGTACCTCAAAATTTGTGTCACCTCGCTTCGTCAACGTGCTAATTTGTCGACGTGATTGTCTCGTCTGGCTAAACTTGATAGAAGCCCAATAGAAAGGTTAGCTCTAATTATAATTTCATTAGGTACTCAACAATTATTAGGTATGCGTCAATGTGCCTTGTACATCAAGATTCAAAATGTTATCAGTCGGAAATACTTTCGAAAGTTATGAGGATTGGCAGCTCAGTTTAAAAGAATATGAAGATAAGAATTTTATATATTTTTATAAAAGAAATAGTCTAACAATTTCCGAGGCAAGAAAGAAGAAAAAGAAAAAGGCAGCTAAGTGTAGTGATAACGTACGATACTATAAAATTGATTACGCATGTGCTAAAAGAGGAAAAAATTTTAAAAGTGAATCAAAAGGCCAGAGAAGACATAAAACATTACAGGATAATTGTCCAGCGAAAATCAAAATTAATATCAACGACAATTATCAATTATGTATCACGGAAATTAACAATGAGCACAATCATAGACTTGAAGAATCCTCTTACAAATTTATGGCCAGAAATCGCAAACTAGATAAAAATGACAAAGAAGAAATGATGCACCTAATGCAAATGAAAGCTAACTCGAAAGATGCGCAAAGTTATATTATGTCAAAAACTAACAAAGTTGTAACATTAAAAGATATTAGAAATTTGAAGTTCATTGCTAAAGCACCACTAAATACAAACAAATTAGAACAAGTTATTCCAAAACTCATTCAGGAAGGTGACTCAGTGAAAATTCTTCGAAATAGTGACAAAAACCTGATAGCAATTTACTACCAAGACAAAGCTATGAAACAAATGTTCAGATCATTCCCGGAGATACTTATGTGCGATGGTACATACAAACTCAATAATTTGAGAATGCCATTATATCTACTACTCGCAGTTGACGGGAATGGACATAGTGAAATAGTGTGTTCTTTTTTGTTAGCCGATGACGACGAAAATACTTTGGGTGAAGTGATACAATTATTCAAAAACGAAAATAGCAACTGGGAAAATACAAAAACTGTTTTCACTGACAAAGACATGAAAGAACGTCATATTTTCAAGCAAAAATTTCCAGATGCCACATTGCTGCTGTGCTTGTATCATACCCTGAGATCTTTCAGAAGGAAAATTACTACGGAAAAGATGAACATTTCATCTGCTCAAAGAGAGCAATGTTTGACCTTGGTGCAGAAAATTGCCTACTGCCATAGTGAGCAAGAGTATAAAGAACTGTACCAGCGCTTGATCAACCTAAATTTTCCTAAAGTCAGAGACTATTATGAAAGAAGTTGGCATAATATAAAAGAACAATGGGTTGATGCCTATCGTCCTCATTGCCTAACATTTCGAAACAGAACGACGAATAGATTAGAAAACATTAACCAAAAACTGAAAGCAGGTATTGAGAAATTATCTTCTTTGGATCAGTTTTTTACAGATTTTAAGAAGGTATTATCATCTTTGCGAATAGAACGAGACAAGGAGGTACATGACTTACTTCTCAAACGTGAAATAATTGATTTCGAGCACGATACCTATCAATGGAAGTATCACAAAATAATCACTCCTTTTGCTTGGAAACATTTGGTCCAGCAATTTTCATCCATGGGGAAATATAAAATTAAAGAAAATCTTGAATTCGTTGAGAACGAAACACACATTTTTAAAAAAACTGAAAATCAGATCATAAGAGTCAATATGAATAATTGTGAATGTAGTTTTTTCAATCAAATGGTTCTGCCGTGCTGTCACATTTTTGCCTTAAGAGAAAAAATGAATGTGAATGCTTATGACGAAACTTTAGTGCATGATCGTTGGAAGAAGAATGGGTATTTGATGAACCACAGAGCAACTGCTAATATAACAAATTTATATGCAAGTGATCCATGCCAACAAGTGAGAATTTTGGATTTTACACCTCCCTCATCTGCAGTAATCAGCGCTAACAAAAAATATTCAGAAGCAGCAAAATTATGTTCCAGGCTTGCTATTGTTATGTCTGAGTTTGGTACTGAAAAATATGAACAAAAAATGAATGAAGTCAGGTCACTTCTAAGTTTTTACGAAAGTAATAAAGAAGTGCTGATCTGCGAAGTAACAGAAGAAACTGCAGTCATTGAACGAAATGAGACAGACGACATTCGTGAGACTGAAATAGAATGGAATGGATTGGAAGAACAGATTTCCCAAAACGAAAACTGTAATAGGTACCTTAATGGTTCCACTAGGAATGGTGTTGATACCCAAAGGATTGAAGTTGGATCTGAAGTTAATATTTGGGATGAAAATGTTAATCATATTCAAAACCAAAGTGAAAAATATGATATCATACCTGGTCCCTCCGCAGAAAGAACTGAAGAACCTCATCTACCAAATACAAATAATGATCATTCAAACAAAACCAATTTGAATAAAGAAATCTTTGTTGAACTGAAAGCTACGAAACTTCCACCAAAAATAGTTCGCTGTGGGCGCCCCAAAGGCCACCTGTTAACAGCTATTGGAGTAAAACGAAAAAGGCAACCTTCTACTGTACCAAAACCATTCAGCTGTAAATCTGTTCGAGAACAAAAAGAACTGATCTTTGAATGGCTCGGACTTCAATATGAACCCACCATTCAGTATGATACTGCTCTTTTGCCAGTTGATTCAAGATTAATTAGGTCCGAAATTTTTGAAAATGAGGCGAATGTATCTTTAGTTCAAGAAGATTTTTCGACTGCAGCTTATTCCAGTTTACTCTCTATCTTGGAAGCTGCAAGGAAAAACAACAATTTTTGTTGCCGAATTTGTAGCAATGCTGCAAATGGAACTACTACAATTACTTGTGCGTCGTGTTTTTCTCGATGTCACAAAAAGTGTGCTAACATTAGACGAAAGCCCAAAGGCCATTGGTTCTGTAATGTGTGTAATTCCTAATACTTTAGAATTTAAAAATAAATAAAAAGAATATTTCATTTAGATCTTTATTTTATTTCCACGTCATGTTGATCATATTTTACATCTTTGCAAACTTTTCAATAAGTTGTTAGTTGATATATTGACTTCGGTTGATATGTATACGATTACTTACTGTATGTACTAGTAGCGCACTGGCTATTCGTAAATATTGTGTGGACGACTAGCGTCCAAGTTAGTCGTACATACTGTGTGTACGATTAAAACGGGCGGACTAGCCGTACACATGGGGTGTACGACTAGCATCCAGGCTAGTCGTACAAACTATGTGTACGATTAGTCACTCCGTAAAAAGAACGCATGGTATATAACCTAAGTTGTTGGGTCAAATTCAGTAACAATAAGCAGCATTCGTTACGGTATATTTAAACTGCCTTTAACATCTGATAGTAATTAATATATAGGATCGCTATTATGTATGGGACCAAAGCTGCCCTGGTCAAACGGTTTAAAATATGCATTTCATATTTGGTATGTGCTAATTTGAGGTTATTTTGCATATTCTGAAGTAAAAACATATATTTTTTTAAATAGCAACCTAGGCTGTGTGATACATCAATAGAAAGCTTATTTTTTTCTCTTCAGGAATATTACACATGTATAAGGGTACATAAGAAAATAATGCAGATAAATTTAAAGAAAAAACATTTGAGCCCTGCTTAATTCATCGCTGCACATTTAGTGAAATCTAGTAACCGTTGCATTAACAATACGTCATAAATAAACAAAACACAAACAGTAATTAAAATTTAGGATAACAAACAAAATTTTTTAAATACAAATGAAAACACCAACATTATTAATTAACAGTAGTTAAGATAGATGTTCCAATTGCTGCCCATTTACTACTTGGCAATAATGAATGTGCTTTTTAAAATTGTCTAAAGGGTCACGCAAAGAATTGCCATTTCAGCACGAATACGATTTTTCAATTCTTCTAAATTGTCAGGTCTATTTCAATAAATGCGACTTTTTAAATGGCCTCACAAAAAAAATCTAGAGAGAAATCTGGTGACCGAGCGGGCCACTCCACCGATCCAATGCCAATCAAAAATATCGCTTAAATAATTGCGCACTGCAAGTCCATAGTGGGGACACCATCGAAACCAGATGTTATCGTTGACTGCATTTGGGTTATTGTGATTGGGAAAGAGTTCTATAATATTTTCCCACAGAATTTGAAGATATCGCTACTACGTAAGGTTGCCTTCAACGAAAAATGGTCCAATAATGTTGTGACCAACAATACGAGCCTAAACTAAAATCAAGCTTTCTGTCAAAATTGTCTTCTGCCAATCCCTGTATTACATGTACTCTGTAAGGGTAAAACTTATTTCTTTTTAAAATTGTTTGAATGAAACGTCGACTCATATTGTGGTTTAAGGCAAGTTGCTGTACAGACGTTTGAAGTTGCTCAACCAAATCCAGTACTACCTCAAGGGAATTCTCTTTATTTGTGGCACATCTTGGTCTAGCAGATTTACTAAGATCTTTTACACTTCCACTTTCAATAAATCTTTCTAAAGTTCTACTTACTGTAGATCTACTAATTGGATTTCGATCGGGATGTGCCGTATTAAATTAATGACTTACCGTGTCGTGTGTTCGTCTTCTGTCACCATAACCAATCATCATGAGAATCTCTATCCATTATCCTTCTGATGAACGATCCATATTGCAGAATTCTAAAGATTATTTGCCAGGCAATACAACTACAGGAAGAATTAACAATGTGTGATGTTTATTTTGTCACCTGTTAAGCTCTTACTACTTGTTTCTGTTTGTGTTTTGTTTATTAATGACGTTTTGTTAAAGCAATGGTTACTAGACTTCACTAAATGTGAAGCAATGCATTAGCATGCCTCAAACGTCTTTTTAAAAATTTATCTGCGTTATTTTCTTATGTACCCCTATACATGTGTAATATTTCTGAAAAGATAAAAAAATTAGCTTTCTATTGATGCATCACACAGCCTAGCCATTTAAAAAAATTCAATATGGCGACCGCACTTAAAAACCATATGGTAAAACAAATTTTTTACTTCAGAATATGCAAAATACTCCTGTTTGACCACGGCAGCTTTGGTCCCATAAATATTAGCGCCCCTGTATAATGTAAAAAAAGGTGCTTTTCTGCTAAAATTTCTTGCATTGTCACTAATCGTTTTCAATAATTGCTGTACAACTGGTGGCTCCATCTAACAACATTTAAAAAGTATTCACTAGATGTGCCATCTAATCATAATTTACAGGTGCCCTCTAATCCTTAAGTTATATGCCACACAGCAATTGGCATTTAAATAGTCTACGTACATATTGTCGATAAGCAATAATTTCCTTATAATTAGTAATGCATAGTAATCTGTTTCAGTACCATTCATGGTGATTTTCCTTTAAAACCTGTTTCACATTATGGATTATACATAACCGAGGAAGATGGCGAGGTCGATCATGATTTTCCAAACTTGGATCCCAAGGAATGCGTTGCCAAATTTGGTTTTACATGCTTAGGGCTGGTTGAGCATAAACACATTACGAAAAATGTCAGTTTCGAAACCACTCGAGTGTTGATGCATGATGAACCCATCGAAGATAATTTAAATGCCTCGAATAGTAGTACCCCAATGGTAGATGAAGCTAAGCAAATCACAGTGAACATGCAGCTGATGGAGGTGCATGCAACAGCAATGCAAGCACCACTGTATAAATCATATCAGGTGTATATTGTCAATAAGATGAGAGCCAAAGCAGAAATACATTTAGGAATCAGTGGGGAGAAGATAGAAATTGATCCTTTGCAACAAAAGAATTCAAAATTCACTTTTGTACGTCAAAAACCTGTTAGCCACCATATAGATTCTGTTGCATGGTGTGAAGTTACCGATACTAAAAGCAGTGGTACAGCCTTTAGAGTAGTTTACAGCACTTCCTATGGTAATGGTGGAAACACAGCAGGTAATACTTTTTTTTATTATACAGAAATAATTTAAAACCTGTTGTATGGTTAATAACTGTTTAATTAAACATAACACGAAAAACATATGGATTATAAGGATGGGAGTTTATTTACAACTCACATGACCGCCGTTAGGCAAACGACACAGTTCATATCAGGCCATGTATTTTTAAGCCTTTCTAAAGAGATCTGCCCAAATACTACTGTGTTTTTTTATTAAGCTATTTACATTTGTTGCAACTCCAGTGACCAGTGAGGTGGAGCACCATCTTGTTGGAAAATGGCATCATCTTCGAGCTGATGTAGGAAGGCTGCCCTGCTCTTGTTTTTCAGCAAACAAAAGGACTATACACTTTATAACGACCAACAATACATCACACATTCACCTTAGGAGATGTCCTTTGTAATTCATACATTGCATGCCCCTAAGTATAGCATTGTGCATCAGAGAATATCCATCAGTTTTATTCTTCACACGAGATTTGCAGAATTTAGTCTTGCCTCATCTTGTCAAAATACAGTGGCTTGTGGTACATTCACTTCCAAAGATAAACGGACTATTTGCTGTTGCTTGAGAAACACCAGGTGCTGCTGCTAAATTGTTGGTGCCATTTTTATTACCAAATTGACATATATACGATTGTTGGCGGAACAAACACCATCTCCGGGGTGGACCCAGCCAATCAGGGCTGGCACAGGTTTCTAGACGGCGCCGTTTTGAAATTTTCTTGGGGAGGCCCAAACACTTCTTGTTCCGCCACTGCACATATAATTATGTAAACTGATAGTGGCAAACTTATAGTGTAAAATCTTTCGTGGATATATCGACACCAGCATTAAACTTAACTTTTAAAATTTTTCAGCTATAAGCTTTTTAAATTATCCCTAGTTAAACGGATCATCTGGTAGTTCATATTTGCACTATAAATACTAATAAATACTTTGTTACAGGTGCAAATCAATCGCCAACATTACAAACGTCGGCGAGTTTTAAACATTATGATTTTGAAGCAGATCATAATACGGCTGAAGAAATAGTACAAAAGATAAATTTGATATTAGAATTAAGATCAAGTGTAAGTAGGAAAGAATATTTAGCAACACGAGAACGTAAACATAAAAGAAAAAATGTGCACTCAACTAAATAGTGATTATAATATAAAGTATCTTATCCAACTTCTCATGTAATGTGTAGGGTAGCATCTAATTTCTAATTTACTGTATTTGCAAGCGTAACAGTAATAAATTACTTTTTTAATATTTATTGTATTTAAAATATATAATTTATTTTATATTGTCTTGTTTATTAAATATTTAGGCGCTGCTGCGTTTGCAGGTGTATGAACTTCAGGAAGTGCTTAAGTTCGTTTTGCTTTATGTTTTTTAAGTTAGCAACGACTGTCTGTATTTCCACAATGTTGTTAATTTGGGAGCAGAAATCTTCCACTTTCTTTAAATAGTGTTCATAATCTGCCAAATTCGTACATGTTATATCGCAAGTATTTCGTTTGGCTTTCTTTCTAAAATCACGTGTATAAGTACATCGTTCATAAAGATATCAACCATTATATCATACCGTAATTCCATACATTCACTTTGAATTGAGAGATATGCTTCTTTCCACTCATCATTTTCCTGTGTTAGTTTATCAAGGTAGGATTGTGGAAATTCAAAAGCATAGTTCTGCGAGCGAAAAGTTGTCAATTCTAAAAATGAATATTGCTTTATTAATAGTAATTAACAATGACTACATTTACACGGTTCGCTAACACCAGTGTTACAACATCGGTTGTTGTTAAGATCGGTGTAAATTGTAGTGTAAATGGGGTTTAACGCCGGTTTTACTAGAACCGGTTTACTAACGCTACACCACTTCGCCAAGAGGCGTGACGTTAGTAAGCGGGTGTAAAATGTACGTGTAAATGGGTACTTTCGACTTACACCCGTTTTGAAACAGGACTATCAACACAATTGTAAAGACGGTTGGTTGTTCTGAGTCGCAGTTGTCAACCACACCAACGTCACTCCGTTGAATTGTATCAGCTGTGTTATCAATCTTGTAGGTTATAGCGGTTATGTTTATAATAACAGACAGCATCTGACAGAGTTACAAATGGAAAATCTCGAAGCAGTTGGTCACACTCAGAGAGAACTAGTTATTGTCTCTGGTCACACTGCGACGAGGTTATAGATAACACCACGCTAACACCGACGTACACTATAACGCCTGTACAACACCCCTTGTGTAAACGCACGTTTTACACGAGTTTTAATAACAACGGTTTAAATAACACCAGCGTTAAATTACCGTGTAAATGTAGTCAATAACTGAAGTTCTCTCTACCTGTCGTTTCGGGTCGAAATATTGATGACCTTCGTTTTCGTTTGTTGTCGAGGAGTCCTATGGATAAATTTAATAAATTGTTAGACCTTGATCATAACAGACAAGTAAATAAATGCCATATTATTAGCAAAAATACCATACCTTCTAATAAAATGGAATGCTGCAAAGTATCGTCAGAACTCGAAGCCATAGCTAATTACATAGGTGTAGTAAGAATTTGTTTATTAATTTGCTGATCGTAGACACAGGTTACACGTTATGCAGCATAAGACTGTAAATACAAGTATATTAATTGTAGTTATTATAATTTTATCCATAAGTATTACTTTTAAACGTTTTTGTAATACTCGTCTTCCGTTATTACGTTTTTAGGTTAAGTTTTTAAATTTCAACATTTGTTGTTGGAGATATGCTGACATCTCTTGGATGCTAGTAGAATTATGGCAGCTTTACAGAAATCTGTAGAAATTATATTGATGTGATAAATATTTAAAACCGAACATAAATTGAAGTTTCAGCAAGCTGACTAAAATTAAAATAGCATCTATTTTAATTGTATTATCTACCAGTTTAACGGGACGAACATATTACAGCTACTCAATAAGTTAGTTGCTGAGATGAACATTTAACAGTACATCTACCAACCGCTAAAAGATAGACTAGCATTGTAAAATGGTACTATATCCTCAACATTGGCAAAATATAAAATTTTTAGTACAACAGTATTGGCCTTTATTAGTAAAATATTACAAAAAATTTAGCTTCGTGATCGTGACGCATACCTATTTTATTTACACGTTATTTACTAGCTTGCGCTTGTTATTATTCTTTAGTTGAAGTCTACGTACAGTATACGTATCACCACACATTAAAAAAATCTGGTGTGATACACGCACACAACTTCCTTTTACAGTGATCCTATAATTATGGAAAATTTGATTTTTAATTTTTAAGCATTTGTCAAAAATTTTCAAAAATTACAAATTCTACAGAAACCGTACAAAATAGAGCGGTAGTTGAAGAGACAAATTTTTTCTAAAATTTCATACTGAATTCAAAAATTTTATAATATACCGTGTGTTCTATTTAAAATAAGAGCTAATAAAAAACGAAATAAACAAGAGAAACCCATTTTACAGTTATTCAACTGGAAAATCACCTATCTCACATCAATACACATTAAAGATGTGATAAAAATGTATAGTTTGAAAAAAAAATCGTTAGAGCAATTTTTGAAAAAATCGAAAAAACTGAAAAATCACAAGAGTAAACACCGTAGTTCCGGTTATGCGATTTTCTTCAAAAGCTTGCTGTCGCATCTAGACAGTACACAAAACTTATATATGAAGTTTCAACGTCATACATCTTTTCGTTTTTGAGATATTCTGTTCATAGACAGACAGACACACAGAGAGACAGACAGACAAACCAATGAAGAAAAACATGCTTTTTGGGTTTAGGGGACTCTAAAACGTGAAGATCTGTTGAAAACTCAATTTCCAATTTTTGGGGTGAATCCAGTACTTCCTTTATTGTAAAAAGAAGTAAAAAGTATAGCGGCTATTTTCTAGACAGTGTTTTGGTTCGGTTTCTAATTGGCTGGTTTGATATCCGCCATTTTGAGACGTTTTAATATCGCATTGAATATTTTTAACAGTGTACGCATATTTAGTTAGAAAAAGCTACTAATGTCAAAACAAGACAATGAAATTTTACAACTTATCCGTCGCCTGCGTTGATAGGTTAGTACGCATACAAAACATTTAAGAAATAACATTGCCATGTTTAAGCTTTATTTTGGTTTAATAAATTGTTCAAGTTTTGCTTGACGAAAGTTATTTCTTCGACGACAGACATCGAAAGTAGATTTTTCTCACTATCATTTGACAACAGAAAGTTGCCATTTGCCGCTGAGCGTACGTTTTCATTACTTTGCCGCTCGCCGAGCGTTTTGGGTTTCCGCGTGTTTCCATGTTTCCGTGACAACGCCCGTCATTTGTTGAAATAATCGCGTCACATGTCATAGACTGCTGGAGTAATATTAACTTGATTGTCAATTAGTTTTTGCAATAAAATGAAATATGATATTTTCCATTAATAATATGCTCAGTCGTCGAAAAAATAGTATGAATGTTTCGAGTTAAAAGTGCGCTTGCCGCTATAGCATGATTGTTGGTTTCGGCTTTGCCTCAACCAGCAATATGCATGCGCAAGCGGCAAGAATGCACTTTCAGCTCCTTCACTCTATACGGCCTGGGCACATGTGAAGTTTCGCGATTCTCCGCAAAGCGCTGTAAACCCACGAGCGGGAATTTCAAATTTGCAATGTAACATTAGTTACTACGTTGACTACAATGCAAATATTTGATTAAATTTTACTACTTTTCTTAAAATATTACAACAATAATATAACTCTCCCGTGTATTTTTTACTTTGATTTTCTATTGTGGTTTTTGATCAGTTTCCTGCTAGTTTTTTCGTGTATTTTCTCATTTACATTATTTACGTTCACAGTATAATTTCTTGATTAATTTATTCGCTATTATTGCTTATGATTTCGTTTGGAATTGTTAAAATAGAAAGCGGTTCTACAACGTGCAAATATACCAATTGGAAAAGATCTTATCATGAATTTACCTCCAACTAAGTTTTACGAAGGAAATGGTCTGAAAGCTAAATTTAATTTATCATACTGGTGCTTCAATCAACGTGCCTTTTTAGCGATTTCTATTTTCTATTTTTATTTAAATAGGTATCCATAAACAACGGGAAAGAATTGTTAGTTGTAGCTTTTAAGAAAGGTGTTTCCGAGTAACTTCTTCTGGGCGAAGACTATAAAATCACATTGCACTTCCTTTAGTACATTTTTAATTACTACATTTACAGATAGATATCTAATAAAACAAATAACTTTTAAATGTTTAATATTAATTTTTTACAATAAATTACACATAAACTTATAACACACAGAATAAAATACTTCATTACTATTACCACCTAGAACATCTTCCAAATTTGTAAGAAATGCGATTATCTGCATATCATGTGCTATTTTAGAGCAAATGTGTGAGCTATCCAAAAAATACCTGCCTGAAAATATGAATCCGTCTTCAACTATCAATTCTTGGAGTTCCACGCCTCTCTCAAGAAAAATATTAAAACTATAGATCTCTAAGGCACTTACTTACACGACACTAAATAATAGATTACACCATCCATATTTATATTACATTCAAAACAATAGGTCCTTATTCTACTGATACTGCATTTAAAAAATCATTTCTAAACACGAATTAGTTTTGACAGCCGTTGTCATTTAAATGTCATCGTGGGTATGTGGCGCCAAACGGCCAAAATTGGCGTTTTCTCAGAAATGAAAACAACAATGGATTTCAAAAAAATGCCCAGGCCGTATAAAGTGACATTTGTCACACAATTCAGCAGGCCGTGACTATAACACTAAATTCGGTAGTCGGCCGTGCGCTAGTGATGTCAAAAAAGTAACTATTCGTTACACGAGTACTCGTTACCTGGCAAGATCCGAAGTAACGGATATCAACTTGCAGAAGTATTCTTTACATTTTTAAATCAGTTACTATAGTCGTTGAGTGAACAAGTACTTGTTCACCTAACAGTATTTGGTTTAACCTTGCTTTTTATTTTATCGCCATCTTACGATACGAAGCTTAAGTTTGAAATTGTGTTGAAAATTAGAACGCTCTCTAAAAATGTAGCTGTTTCACAAATATATTTTTTTTATTATACCTGCATCAGAATCGCCGTTTAAAGCACGCCTGAGCGTGCGAAAGCAGGCGATTAAAGCTCGCCGAGCTTTAAAGGTTGTCAAGGAAACGACTGAATGCAACAACGGAGATGGACGTGACAAAAACGTAAATAATTCTCGTAACTATAGTAGCAATATTATTATGCCCTCTCGATTTATCCTGACAAAAATTATTTCTAAGTTTTTAGTGCGTAATTTATTTCCAGTATTGGAGGTATAATAAAAAATAGCGTAAAGTATTCGTGGATAACTGGTCTTTAAAACACTTGCTCTATTTCGAGCACTCCGGCTACGCCGTCGCGCTCGAAAACTCGCGCTTGTTTTAAAGACCTTGTTATCCACTCATACTTTAATATACTATTACGCACATTCGAATAGAGATTGGCGTTCTTATTCTTAGCTAGAACTTTTTTAATGCTCTAAAGTGAAATAGGTAATTTCCCGAAGAAATGCTTAATGTGCACATAAACTAGGCTTCAGGGATGTTTACCTAGTACATTTACAATTCTCCGAAAAAATGTATTTGCTTTGACTAACGCTCTAAAATGAAATCGGTAACTTCCCGAAGAAATGTTTAAATATGTGTTAACATATAAACGAGGCTTCGGGGATGTTTTCTTTCATAGTAGTTTTACGAAAAAATGTATTAACTAGCACTTTTAATGCCGTGAAATAAAATAGGTAATTTCCCGAATAAACTATTATTAACGCATGTTAAAAAACGTGATCAGGTAGGTTGCTATCACCTGTTTTTCCATAAGGTTACTTTGAAAACAAAAGTAGGCCTCTTAATCAGGTTGTTTTAACACCTCTACCCATATATGTATTACTTCACTGCAGTAGATATTAAATATATGCCTCTATCATATATTAAATGCATAACAACTGCAACTTCTGATGTTACGTGTGCATAAGCCCTGAGAGCAATGCTCAATTCTCAGAAATAAAGAAGTAAGCATTCAGTTTTGTTTGTTTAAGTCAGCTTTCGCAACTCCTCGTGTACGAGGAGTACTCGCCACTCCATCTGAAACCAACGGATACTCTCGCTCAACTTTCAGGTACCTACTCGATCCGAACTGGTTGCGAAGCGCGAAGGCTTTTAGAATAAACGAGTACTCGGTAACGAATACAAAGTAACGGATACTACAACGAAAAGTAACGAATAGTTACAAGTACCGAAAAGTAACGAAAGTTGACATCACTACTGTGCGCCACCCTATATATACGCGGTAATAATAATCTTCTGCATGTTGCTTGTCCATTTATTAAAGCTGTAGACACATTTAAAATTTTCAAGGTAATATCTATTGATTCTCTTTTTATTGTTAAGCAATGTGGATATATTCCACTGAAATTTAACGAATCTAGAAATTCCATAGAAAATTATAAAATGTCATTACGTGATACAATATTGTATTCACACTCAAATATTGCTTTTCATATTCAGGCAAAAGATATATCATTTTGTTATAGACTTCATCGCAATGTTCGTTGTTTAGGGCTAAAATTGAGAATTTTTAGAGCCGCCAGGGACGGCTACAAAATCCTTTAAATAAGCGACATGCGCTTCACATGAGCGCGGGCAAAATTTCAAAATGACTCGCCCCAAGAATATGGGCTATTCTCACGATTTTTTTTGCAGACGTTTGTTTGCAACTAACTCCGCCAATCGGCGCAGATTTAAATGTCCAAATATCCCCAGCTACAACAAAACTCCGCCAAACGGGCACACAAAGAATAAAAATCTGTAAAAGGTTTTACCCAGAATTTCCCTCGTCGACATTGTGACATTAAATAATTTTAAAAATCAAATTAAGTTAGGTGTAAAAATATCTTCACGTTTCTAATAAATTAAATAAATTTTCAAATTAAAAAAAAATGTATGCCGCTGGGGTTTAAACCCACCGCATCTGCATAGCGATCGTAACCGTACCTGCATGGAAATCGTAACTGCATCCAGAAGTTGAACTGCGCCATCGCGGTTATTTGAAATAAGTGCGGCGCGCACCTCTATTTAAGGGACCGGTTTTATTGTTGAAACTTTTCGATTCTTTTGTGACATTATCCTGTATCTGTTGAGTCCTATTTTCGGCAAGTGTAAAGCCTGACCTATATGAAAATTATTACATCCTTCTATTTCAAAGTTAACGCAAAAATAAACAACATTTTATTTTTTAAGGTGCTGATCCTGAATGTATTTGTCTGAAATTTTACCGGTTTCATTCCAGGTATATATACAATGTGTATGCAAAATATCATCTTCCTCCAACAAATAGTTTTTGAGTTATACCGCCAACAGACAGACAGACAGACAGACGGAATTGAGAAAACTTGTTTTTCGTCATCTAGGAATCCTGAAACGTGAAGATATGAAGAAATCTCGGAGGATGATTTGTTCTTGATTACAATACTTCCTTCGTCTTTTAGACGAGGGAAGTAAAAAGTAGACTAACTCCCCCATCCGATTATAGAATGCGAAAAACCGTGCAAGTTGCCAGCGCTATAGGTTTGCAAAATTCGAGCACCACCAAAAAAGTAATGGCCAACCTAACGAAATCCGTTACGCGTGAACCTAATATCGACACTAAAGGTTTGCTCACACAGTATCAACCGCTAAGAGAGCATTTACACCGTAACCGCTCTTGGGGGTGAATTCCAAAAATCCCTAAACACTATTTGACCTATTTGTAAGACGATCTAATATGCGAAATTTACACTTCCTATCTGCAGTAGTTCTCCCGTAAAGGCAATCTTAAAAAACAGATCTATCTCATTTACCCCTTTTGAGATGATATATTTCCAAAAACCTTGAAAATGACTTGACTCGATGTGTAAACGAACTACTGTGCTGAATAAATTTCTTACCTGCAGCAGTTACAGTATTATGGCGATCTTTAAAAAAACATGCTTACCCCATTTAATCTTTTGGACAGTTAATTTGAAATGCCTAAAATTGATTTGACCTAATTTGTAAAACGATCTAATATGCCGAATTTCAATTTCCTCCTGTAGTAGTTCCTTTGTGGCTATTTTTAGATAAAAACACTTCTGGCCTATTTAACTACTTTGAGGGGATATATTTCGAAAAACCCTAAAAATGATTTCCGATTAGTAAAACGACCTAAAATGCCGAAGTTCAACTTACTACCTGTAGTAGTTTCCCCGTGGATATAATTTGAGAAACATATTTGTTTCTTTTAACCGTTTCGGGGGATAAATTCTCCAAAACCCTACAAATGATTTGATCTAGTGACGAAGATGGCGAAAAGCGGCCCTTACCTGTTGGCGAAAGTTGTATTAGGCTTTTTTTCAAGCTGGTAAATATCGGCCTAGGTTGGCTAACTAGTCGAGACGGTCGGGGTTTCAGCAAATCTGCAACAAAACTATGGGAGAGGACGCCAGGTCCTAGACGTAGATAAATCCTTGGGTCGGACCTCCCCAAGATCAGAGATACACCAAGCAAATCAAAATAACAGCAAAACCAATAACTAGTAACGATCTTTATTTAAACGATTGGTTCTATAGTGCGATCAAAATTAACAAACTCATACACAACACATACCACCAATATATATAATAAAACAAATCAACAACCAATATAAAAATTTCGCAGCCAAAACATAATAAACACCAATAAATAACACAACCAATAGAAATTGTCACAAGTACATATCACAGGTAGCACGCCAGCTCGCAGATGCACCACGTGTCCCAGGCAGAACAAATCACACCAATACGAACAGAACCAATCTAGGTAAAAACTCATTTCCAAAGTTATCATAAAAAAGGCTTAAGGTGTAATGAAGCCAAATCGTATTCAGTCCAGCGTGCGAACCAAATCCGTCAATGATGAAGCGAATGCCGGCGATATAACTCAAAATACCAGGACATTCAAAATGGGTAGCGAAGCCTCTCAATCCTTCAAACATGAAGTTGCTACCAAAGCCGTGGTACATGGAACCCCATAAGGAGCGATCCAAATTACACGACACAAGACTTGCCGGAAAAATGGTCGAAAAATAGCTCAAAACCAGCGTAATTCAGCTTATCAAAGTTCCAAAAATTCGAAAGTCGGCCAACAGAAAAACTGAGGAATGCAGAGTGTGCTTTAAACTGATAAAGACAGAGCTGTTGCTTGTTCAAATGCGAGAATGATGCTAATAGGGTTGCCTATCCATCTAGGAAAATTATTGTATTTTTACGAAATAAATGCCAATTGCGAAATCCAATTAATTATTTCAACTATTGCATGCAAAACGACAAAATGAGCGTAACAATTTCATTTGTAAAGTGAACTAATATGTCGAATTTTAACTTTCTACCTGTAGTAGTTTCCTCTTTCCAATCTTTACAAAAACATATCTACCACATTTAATTCCTCCAGGGGGGATGAACATCGAAAAATCCTGAAAATGATTTGCTCGATTTGTAAAAGGAACTGATTTGCTGAATTACAACTTCTTACCTGCAGCAGCGGCCGCGTTCAGACGACTATTAGAAAATCAGATCTATTCCATTTAACCTCTTTGGGATTGAATTTCAACAATCCCTGAAAATGATTTGACCCGATTTGAAAAATGCTCTAATATGCTCAATTTCAACATCCTATACTTGTAGTAGTTTTATTGTGGCGATATTTAGAAAAACAGATTTGTCCCATTTAACCCCTTTGGAGGATGAATTCTGCAAAACCTTGACATTTGCTTGATCTGTAACGAACTAATATGCCGAATTTCAGTTGCCAACCTGTAGTAGTTTCCTCGTTGTAGATCTTTAAAAAAACAGGTTTACCACATTTAGCCCCTTTGGAGGAATGAATTTCGAAAAGCCCTGAAAATGATTTGGCCCTATTTGTAAAAAGAAGTAATATGGCGAATTACAATTTCTTACCTTTTCCAGATTCTATTATGTAACGATCTGTGAAGTAAAGCAAAAGTACTTCTTTGTAGACGATATTGGGTGTTTTTCCTTCTGGTTTGAGCAACACTAAGTTGTTTTGGAGAACTACCCCTAAACAGTCTAGATAAAGTTAACTGAGAGAAAAACAGTTTACCCTCAAGTCGACTCGAGCCTATTTCAGCGACTCTCCCTGCACCTTGTGTTCGTCATGGCGAAGCAGGTTTTGACTGGAAATTACAGTCGCTTAAATTAAAAAGAATAGTCTGAAAGAATAAGGGGTATTTGAGGAATGAAGACTGGGACGATATGCTTAATTGGTTGGTGCGTCTAGCTTCACAAATGTGTGTCTCCCCTTCTACAAAACCTGTGAAAATTGTGGCCTCAATGACTTTACAATGCGGAGCTTTCACCTGCAGTCGGGTTTGGGAGTCTTCGCGTTTCTGAGAAGTATATGGGTGCTCTAACTATCAAAGGCAGGCGATTTGGAAAAAGTCTGGAAGGGTCGAGAGTGTGGAAAAACTCCACAGGGTAGTGCATTGTATCCTGTGCATCCACCACGCTGTTAATCGACTGATAGACCTTTTTCCCGAATGAAAGACTCCGAGGAGTGCGTTGTTAATTTCTAGTGACTTATAATTTTTCGGAGTAATAATCGCAATTTTTCGAAGCCCGGACACATGTTTTCCTGTTCTTGATGTCGGAATATAATATGTTAGTGAGGCTGGCGATATCTGTCACGGCTTGACATATGTTTTGGAATAGGTCTTAGTACAGTAAAATTGTCGGAAAATACCCCGTCACCTTAAAAAAATTGGCAGCGGCGATTCCTCTTGCCCAGTGGTTTAGGGTCATTAGACAAGTGTAAAACCAAAAAGGCATCACCCCACCCCTTGCCAAACAGCCGCCATCATGATAAAAATTGATTTTTTTTTCTCTCGATCCATTGGTCGCACAGAAAAAGTTATTGAACAAAAAATGTTGGTAATAAAATTCTACACATTTTTGATCTTGCCGCGATACCGAAAAGTTGGTATTTCAAACGGTAGAGGGCAACAAAGTTAACAAGAATCTGTTTCCGCCATTCTAGCTCTGTGGGGGTGCTTTTTCCGAAAATTGCGAATGTGAAAGTTGTAGTGCTTGAAAAAATATACACTAATCTTTTTTAATAATGGGATTGATTTAAATAGTCTCCGAGTGACAGCCCTTCAAAGTCCGCGCGGCGTGGAAAATGTACGATATATTCCGGAGCAGCGAAGTAACCATTTCTCTTTTGCGAGATAAAATCGTCACGTCACTCAAGTAGTTTCAATGTGAATAGGTTTTCACAACCTACAGAAATTCTACACATTTTTGGCCATTGCCGAGATACCGAGAAATTGGTATAGGTAAAAGAAATGAAAATGATGGGAAAGGAGTATATGAGCCCAGAATGATATCACTTGGCTCAAATCCGTAAAGCTCTTAAATTTGCTGGTGTAATGTTTATTATATAATATGATAATTGCAATTGTTTGTAAATTTTGCCACAGGAATGACCAAAATTCAACAAATTGACAATTGCTTTACCACGTGTCATTTCTGCAAAAATAATACAGACACCCGACCGTCTATATGTTATTAAACAACAAACAGCTTGTTTCACTTCAACTAAAACATGCTACGGTGAACGAAATTATATTTTGATCGTTTGGGCCAAATGAAATGAATCGGTAATTTATTTTACCGGTTTCAGGATATTAAGCCTTTGTTTACATATACAAAAGTGGGCTGGTAACTAGATCATAACTTATCTGTAGGGTAATGGAATATTACCCTACATGGCAACCATAACCATATAGCAACCGATAAACTATTGAACATATCTCGGATTTCAAAACATCTGCGGCAGTTATGATACTCATAACATTCCTAGATATGTTAATAGCTATTATTCAATTTTGACAGTTTAAAGTGACATTATTAACACCATAACCTTCATAAACAGTCTATGATTCACAAGTGAAATAAAAGTGTTTTAATTCACTAGAGAATTAAAAAAGTTTAATTCACTAGAGAATTAAAAAAGTTTCAATGAAGAACAACATATTTTTATTATCTACAAATATTTACATTCAATTATTATTTCTCTTTGTAGTGTGTAATATATAATTACTAAAATTTAGATCAAATCGACGATGAATGGGCAAATTTATATCTTAGTTTGAATATTTTTTATACAAAATTTCTTCAAAATTGAATAAAAACATATATACGCCACGTCAATTAAAAATTTATTAACTCAAAGATATGATCTCACTCGCACTACGTGCTCGTGCGCTCAACATCTTTTCGTGAATAAACATATGTTTAATTCACTTGGTGTATAATATTTATTAAAGTTAGTGTTTCCCGACTACTTTTTGTATTTGTTATTGTTAAAGCTCTTATAATACTGCTAAAAACGTCTACAAATACGATGTAAAAATATTGACCAAGAAGATTTTCTTTTGTGGCTACAAAATAAAGATACCGGAAAAATCTTAACTGTGCCAAATGATTTGATTCTGGGCTCGTATATTGAAAGTAATTTCTTTTTGCATAAACCCTAAGATATATTGTAGTCTATTCAGACAAGTTTTCTTTTTTTTGGAGCTGTTTTTTCGTCTTGATTCGGAGCCTCAGACACAACCGAGTTATTATCGATCATGATAGAAATGTTGCTAAAACTTTTATTGAAAAAAGAGCTCGCAACTTGTTATAAACGCAATGTGAAAAATTCTTAGAAAAAATCCGTGAATACGATTGCGAGTGCTGTTTCGTGATTGTATTCTGATTAAAAATCGGTAATAGTACGAGCGAAAATGGCTTTCTTTATGTTAACCAAATGGCAGACATGGCATCTCGTTAGTTATAATAAGTGCGGGATATAAATAATTGACATCTGTCCACTTCTCCGCGCTGCGCGGACTTTGAAGGGCTTTCACTCGGAGACTATTTAAATCAATCACATTATTAAAAGAGATTCGTGTATATTTTTTCAAGCACTACAACTTTCACATTCGCAATTTTCGGAAAAAATCACCCCCACAGCGCTAGAATGGCGGAAACAGATTTTTGGTAACTTTGTCGCCCTCTACCGTTTTAAATACGAACTTCTCGGTATCACGGCAAGGATCAAAAATATGTAGAATTTTATTTCCAATATTTTTTGTTCAATAACTTTTTCTGTGCGACCTATGGATCGCGAGAAAAAACAAATTCACTTGTTATCAAGATGGCGGTTGTTTGGCAAGGGGTGGGGTGACGCCTTTTTGGTTTTACACTTGTCTAATGACCCTAAACCACTGGGCAAGAGGAATCGCCGCGGCCAATTTTTTTAAGGTAAAACGACAATTTTACTGTACTACTTGCCAGTTAATTAATATAGAGGTACACTAGTATACATTAGGCAAAAATATAATATGCCTCTAGTAATCGCATAATCAAGGCGTTGTTTTTAGAAAAACGCTTAATTCTAAGATACTAGATTTTAAGTCGTATATAAGTTTATTTCTATCTAATGTATGTAAAACGCATAAACTGTATTCTAGCTCGTTTAATTGCCTATGTTTACTTTATGCACCACCAATTTGTATTGGCATTATAATTCATAACACCAGCTCATTGTTAGCGTCACATTTTTTTACCAATCATGTGCCTTGATGCGTCGATGCGTTCACAGCCATAGTTCATCATCCAATAAACACTTGTAAAACATTTTTTTTTTATGTATCACCGCCCTTATTTTTTTTCTATTTCTTTTTATTACAGGCCAGCGGCCTGCTTTTAACCACGAAGTGGTTCTATGAGCCCTCTCTACTCGTAACCCGGGTAGGTAGTTAGCCTTCCCGTCAGTAAAGAAGAGTTCCCTTATTGTGGGTTAACAACTACCACAGGTGTTGCGTGGTAGCCGGAGTACGTACGATTTTTAAAGTTCCGGTGTAGTCGCCGTGAATCGAATCCGGTGCGGCGCCTTGAGACTCAAGCACGTTGCTTGCTTGGGCATCCGCTCTTGGGCATAAACATCTTCATAATGCCAGTGGCACATAAAGAACTACAAAAGCAGCTATAATTATAAGCGTTATGAACCCCTAAAAGTTGTACAGAATGCGAAGCCAGAAATTGCTGGGTGTTTATCTGCAAAGACGACGAAAGCAGATATTCCGCGAAAGCCTAAAACAATATATTGAACATGTTTGAAATTTTAGGTGTTGTATAGATCCTAGTAAATATTTTTTGTTTTTTCACGAAAATTAAAGACAATAATTTCTTGAAGCTTTGTTACTGGCTCATGTTTAAATGAACTTTCTGCAGAGTAAGTAAAAGTCAACATCACTATTAAATTTTATACATATTATAACTAACTAGTGGACCCGTTGCAAAATATTTTGCAAGTTAGAAAACTCCTTTGTAACGTGTGGCAGGATCCATTAGGTAAAATTTAGATTTTTAAGTTTTTAAAACTACTCAAACGTGATATTGCTGCCTATACTTGACAGTGGCTAAATACTGGTTGTGGCAAATACGATATAATCCCACTCTATCCATAGTTTGTTCTTGTGATTTATTAAATGTCATCGCAAATGATAGGCGCACTGAAAAATTTCTTTTCAAAGAGGTAGTGCAATATTAGAATGTGTTAATCTATACGCGGTAATAATACTCTTCTGCCTGTAGCTTGTCCGTTTAATACCAAATCTAAGCATTTCTCAAATAGATTGCGTACCATTAAGCTTATCTCATCTATTAAACCAGTAGACACATTTAAAATGTTCGAGGGAATATCTATTGATCCTATTTTTAGTATTAAGCAATGTGGACATATTCCACTGAAATTTAAAGAATCTAGAAATTTAGAAAATTATAAAAGGTGGTCATTATGTGATAGAATTGTATTCACAGTCAATATTGTTTTTCATATTCAGGCAAGAGATATATACTTTTTTTGTTGATTTTATCGCAATATTCGTTTTTAGGGCTAAAATTGAGAATTTTGAGGATAGGGTAAGACCGGCTAGAAAATTTCAAAATAACTCGTCCCAAGAATATGGGCCACGTGCACGGATTTTTTTTTGTATAAAAGGTTGTTTGCAACTAACTCCGCCAATTGGCGTGGGCTTAAATGTCCAAATATTTGTTTCTACACCAAAACTCCTCCAAATAGCGCGGGGCACACAAAGAATCAAAAGCAGACTAACGCCCCCATCAGATTATAGAAAAACCGTGCAAGATGCTAGCTTCGCTGTAAAAATGAAACGAAGGTCGAAGCGCAATATCCAAGCACCACCAAAAAAAGTAATAGCCAACCTAACGAATTTCGATGCGCGCGAACTGAATATCGGCACTAAAGGTGTGTTCACAGAGTGCCAACCGCTAAGAGAGCATTTACACCGTAACACCCTTTGGTGATGAATTCCAAAAATCCCTAAAAATTGTTTGGCTTATTTGTAAGACGATCGAATATGCCAAATTTCAACTTCCTATCTGTAGAAGTTGGCTCGTTAAGGCAATCTTTAAAAAACAGATCTATCTAATTTAACGCTTTTAAGTCGATGCATTCGGCAAAACCCTGAAAATCGTTTGACCTAATTTGTAAAACGAACTAATTGGCGAATTTCGACTTCCTACCTGTATCTTCTCGTAACGATCTTTAGACACATCTACCTTATTTAATCCCTTTGAGAGGATACATTTCGAAAAACCCTGGCAATGACTTAGTTCGATGTGTAAAACGAACTATTGTGCCGAATCAACTTTCTACCTACAGCAGTTGCCGTATTATGGCGATCTTTAGAAAAACACATCTACCCCATTTAACCCTTTCGGGAGTTATTTTTGAAAAAGCCTGAAATTGATTCGACCTAATTTGTAAAACGATCTAATATGCCGAATTTCAATTTCCGGCCTGTAGTAGATCATTTGTAATTATTTTTAGAAAAACACGTCTGGCCTATTTTGAGAGAATGTATTTCGAAAAACCCTAAAAACGATGTAAAATGCCGAATTTCAACATACTGCCTGTAGTAGTTTTCCCGTGGATATATTTTGACAAATAGATTTGTTTCATTTAACCCCTTTCGGTGATGAATTCTCCAAAACCCGAAAAATGATTTGACCCGATTTGAAAACTGTTCTAATATGCTCAATTTCAACTTCCTATACCTACTTGTAGTCGTTTCCTCGTGGCGATATTTAGAAATACAGATTTGTCCCATTTAACTCCTTTCGGGGATGAAATCTGCAAAACCTTGAAATTTACTTGATCTGATTTGCAAAACGAACTAATATGTGGAATTTTAGCTTCCCACCTGTAGTAGTTTCCTCGTCGTAGATCTTTAGAAAAACAGGTGTCACACAGTTAGCTTCTTTGGAGGAATACATTTCGAAAAGCCCTGAAAATGATTTGACCCTATTTGTAAAAAGAACTTTTATGGCGAATTGCAACTTTTTACTTTCCCCAGATTCTGTTATGTAACGATCTATGAAGTAAAACTCAATCCCGTCGAATAGAGGGTAAAAAAACTAAACTTCTTTGTAGACGATATTGTTTAGTATAGTATAGCTTTCCCTTCTCGTTTGAGCACCACTAAGTTGTTTGGAGAACTGACCCCTAAACAGTCTAGATGACCGAGAGACAGTCTTCCCTCAAGTCGACATCAACCTGATTCAGCGACCGTGCCTGCACCTTGTTGATCGTCATGGCGAAGCAGGTTTTGACGGGAAATTTCAGTCTTTTAAATTGAAAAGAATAGTCTGAAAGAATAAGGGGTATTCGAGGGATGAAGACTATCTCCTCTTTTCCAAAACCTATAAAAATTGTGGCCTCAGTGACGTTTCGATGCGGAGCTTTCACCAGAAATCGAATTTGGGAGTCTTCACGTTTCTCAGTAGTATAATGGGTGCTCTAACTTTTAAAACAGGCGATTTGGAAGCAGTCCGGGAGGGTCGTGAGTGTGGAGAAACTCAACGTGGTAGTGCACCGTGTCATCTGCCTCCACCACAGTGTTAATCGACTGGTAGATCTTTTCCTCAGAATGAAAGGCTCCGAGGTGTGTGTTGCTGATTTTTAGTGCCTATCATTCTTCAGAGTGATAATCGTCCTTTTTCGAAACCAGGACACAGGTTTTGCTGTTATGTTCTTAATGTCGGAATATATTATGTTAGGTTGACGACACCTGTCACGGCTTGACATAGTTTTCGTTGCAGAGTTTCAAGAGAAGTTTGTACTATTCGACCTTGGAATATCCTCTCAGGTGAACCCTTATGTAAATTCAAGACAATATGTCCTTATTGTACTGATACTGCATTTTGAAAAATCACTGTTATAACACTTTTTTGTCTTGAGAGCAACTGCCATTTAAATATCATCGTCGAGCGGATAAAACCGCAGTAAATCAAAAGCCATCCATTGCAACATATTTTGCAACTTATAACACTTCTTTGTTGACAATGTTTAACGTGTTGCACGATCCATTAGGTAAAATTTTAATTTTAAAGTTTTCAAAACAACGCATACCTGACATTGCTACATATAATTGACCCATGGCTAAATACTGGCTGTCCTTGAATTTGTCCTTCCGATTTATTAATTGTCATCGCAAATGCTAGGCGTACAGGCAACTGGCTTCTCCGAAATCAGAAAGATAATGCAATATCAGGTGTTAAATCTATACGCGTAATCTATACCAGTAGACACATTTAAATTTCTCAAGAGAATATCAATGGCCGCTATTTTTAGTGTTAAGCAATGTGGAGGGTTTTCACTGAAATTTTACGAATCTAGAAATTCCGTAGAAAATTGTAAAATGTTGTCATTATCTGCAATTGTAATCACACTCAAATATTGTTTGCATAACCAGGTAAGAGAGGTAGGTATAATTTTGTGGTTAATTTCATTGCAATGTTCGTTTTTTTGGCGCTAAAATTGAGAATTTTGAGATACTAAGGGCGTTCTCAAGAGTTGACAAACTATTACCAAATATTTCTATAATGATGTTCTCCTTGGCAATTAGTTGAGATGGTATTTTAATTGTATCCTCTTCATCTGTAATCGTGGGGTACTCTCCATTTTCAATTTGCAAGAGAATGGACGATGTTTAGGTACATTCGATTAATAATGAACTGATGTACAGTCAAGATTCACTCACACACGCTATTTTTCAAAACGCAAGATTGAAATTTTTTAAAAATTCGCTGCCAGTTTGACGTTTCTCTAAGAATTCAGCCGGCCGTGTTTTACACAAACAAAATCGAGCAGTGCAGTGGATCATTGCAAAAATCGCCAGAACATCGCGGGCCGACTTCGAGAACTTACTTGTTCCACTGCTACGCGGGACAAAGCTACGTCACGTACGCACTACAATATTATGCTTTTTCTCTAAAAGTTATGCAGTTATTTGCAATTTAAGACTTTTGTGCACATCTACACGGTGACGGCTTTCATTTAAAAAAAGAATTATCGAAATCGGCCCGGTGGAAGTCTCAAAATAGATGTCGAAAGAAAACGCTTCACGTTTTAAATATATAGATACATCAACTTGTCTACTTACAATAATATACATTTCAATTTTGGAATTCAATATCATTTGCGTCTTAATAGCAATATTTTACATAAAATAAACTGCAATAAAATTAAACATTCTTGTAGAGCCTTTGGGTATTTAGTGAGGTTCCAAACTAACGTAATAATTTGGAGATTATCTCACTACCCTTAAGCATTTCGGTTTACTAGTAATGATAAAAACAGCAAAGAAAAGTAATAAGGAAGCCTCGTTATGGTTGTACAAACTAAGAAAAATGATATCTACATAACTAACATAATTTACAGTGTTATAATTAACGCCATGAAGAACAAATACTAAATGGTGGAGAGTTTTCGTTACAATAAACGTGGATAAAAAATATGATGCTCGATGAACTTAATTTAATGACGATGAAATGAGAAATTCGTAAATAATTAGAAATCGTATGAATCGTCATCTTTTCGAACTTTAAATATAAATTTGTAAATAAGACCAGCAGCTACTCCACCTACAATTGGCCCAGCCCAATACACCTGCAAGAATAAAAACAATTATAAATGAATTACTATTTAATACTGTTACCTACCCAGTGATTCTCCCACAATCCCATGATAACGGCAGGGCCAAAGGAACGAGCAGGATTCATGCTGGATCCCGTATATTTAATCTGGAATCATTGTAACCTACTTATAGATAACGGACATTAAAAAATTAACTTTAGCACTTACACCACATAGATGACTGGCTGTAATGCTAAGTCCAACTGCCAGTGGAGCTGATCCTTTAATATCATTTCTTCGGGAATCAGAAACTGCATGTACGACAAAAACAAGAGGAAACGTTAAAATAACTTCCATGAGAAAAGCTTGACCTGCCGTTAAGGGATCGCTGAAATTCGTTTGTCCCAGTGAACCTTCATAGCTGGAAGGAGTTGCTACCTGCAATTACATGTTTTAATATAGCCTTCCTTTAAATAAACGTTAAATGTCATAACTAGTAATAGAGTTAAAAGAATTGATATAATAAAGTATTTATAATAACACATCGCAGACCCTACGTTATTTATTGCTTTAAAAATTAAAAACATAATTACAATATTTTAAAAATATCAATATTATTGTACATATGCTTTTTACCTATACGGGTGTCCCTAAATTCTTGTTAGAAAAGATAAACACGGATATGTTATACTGAAATACCGATATCCCCAATTATTTCAAGAATCGGCAGGTACGTCTTCAAATAATAATTTATAAAAAAGTTCGTAAATAATTCTACACGCCACTGGTACTGATAAATAAAGTGAAATAATTACGCAACCTTCAAATACGAGTTTCTTATCGTAACAAAAGAAATCTCGCAGGTGTTTTGGAATTAAACACACTATTTTAAAACTGAATTTGTCAATCAGTCTCGTGGTATCTTTGACCAGTATGTGTTTAATAACATTAAAAGTGAATCCTTTTGCGAACACCGAGAGGGTTGCTTTGATTTAGTGCAACCTTGTAACTTTGACAGCGGCCATTCTTGTTTGCAAATGCTAGTTCTTCAATGCAGACGATCCTGGGCTTGTGTTGATTAAGGGGAGCATTTGGTTTTTTTGTAAGATTGAACATTAATATGTGTAGGTAAGTGATTTAATAAGAAGAATTCTTTTACCAAACCCGTGAGTAATTTTATTTGTAATTTAATAAAATGAGGCAGGTGGGACAGTTATAGGCGTCGTTATAAGACCGGTTTATGTGGTTTCCAAATAAGTATTTTACATGTATTGTAAAAAAATAAAACCACAAATATTGGTTACATTACCTTATAGCATGTAGGATTTTGTTCTACTATGAATTCTGAGACACCCTGTATAACATATATCTACGCCAATGTTCACTTCTTTATTTTGATAAATTGCTTATCTACAGCAAATCAAACAAATCATTGCTATGACACTTTATCCTTAGTTTGTGGGTAACAGTATAAGTGTGTAGTGTGCATCACCATTGTCGATTGTCTTTATTGTTTGTTTGTTAATGGACAAGGTCTAGGCATGTAGAGTACCAGAATACTTTTGTTAGTTATGATCATACAGTCTAGCTGTAACTAGAATTTAGTGTATTTGATGTTTGTGATTTAGTTTTCTTGTTCAAGGGTGCATGTTCTCAACAGTAATACATTAACTGCATAGGGACTTGCCGATAATCCTCGTCAAGGAATGCACTACAGCGGAGACGGAGTACAGATTTTCTAAAGCAACAAGTCTGAGTGCATCCCTGGCCAGGATAGGATATAGTAAGCAAAGTAACTATGCACGAAATACAGGGTGTTATACGAGTAGAAGTCCATATAATACATTTAACCATACCGAACAACTTTTTCCTATATCCAAAATTATTATGTGAGAGAAATGCATCATTATTTGCGAGTGAGAATTTTGAATCGCGAGTGCCCCAGCACGAGCGATACAATTTCTCACGAGTTTATGACATTTCGCTCACGCGTGATATACGACGTTTTATCTTACAACAGTAGCAGTTCTTGTGCCTAAATAGTTTGCGCAGTCAGAATATGTCGTAAAATAAATTTATAATTAGTCGCCTATGATTTGTGATATACGTTTGATGATATAATGTTTTTAATTAAAATTTTTTAATTATCGGGGCCAAGAGCTTGCAAACCTCGAAAAGGATGGCATTCAAGAGTTACAATCGTCGTTGTTAATCACGTTGCGAAATACTAAAACTAAGACAACTGGAATGTCTAGTGTCGTCCATAACCGTAAAACGTCAAGCCTTTTAGAATTCCACAAAAAAGATGCTTATCTTCGCCCACTGAACATAGAATCTCTCCGATTTTTTTAATTCTACAAGAACGGGAAGTGCATCAGGCAAGTGGTAGGCAAATTCTGAAAAAAACGCCACTTATTTGAAACTGCCCAGCCTTGAATTGTACACGGGACATTCATTTCATCGAACATCGACTACATAACTAGCAAATGCAGGGAAAGTTATGCTAGGAATAAAACAGATTGGAGGTTGGAAGTCTGTTGATGAACAGTAGGTACATAGAAGAATCGGTTTCGAATAAACAAAGGCTTGCCAAAAACATTTTTCCTTGGGAAGGCTACTCGTCAGCAGTTTGTAACGTGAATTTATCATTTGAGATGGTGCCTGAATGTACGGGGTGGGCAAATTTCGATGTTTTCATAGTTAATCTGGATAACTATAGGAGATATGGAAAAATAGACTCCCATCGTAGATCTCGTTTTTCGAAATAACTTAATGGTACAAACCAAAATTGGCCATTGTCTTTTGTTTTCGAGTTATAAACAAAATTCCGATTTTTCGACTTTTCGTTTTGTGGCTACGAGTATATCTCGCTTATTTCTGTAATAGAAGAAGGTAATTCTTACGTTCTGGATACACTTTTTTAACGAGAATGCAGTAACTTAATCACTTTTTCAGTAAAGGTTTTGAATTTCATGTTATTCCATAAAGTTGTATTTTTTAAATGGGACTTACAGTTGGCTGGGGCCTAATGAGAAGGAGATTTTTTTTTCATCCTAATAATATACCGGGTGTCCGTTCTCAAAGTCGAACATAGGCGATTAACATTGTATTGAACGTTTTTGCCGATTCCTGCTCGCCAATTCAACGTACAGGGAAGGTAATGGTATCAATGGAAAGATAAAATTATACCAATAATAATATTCAAGATGCGATTTTTATTTTAAAATGCTAATTTTAAACTTGGGAATTTTGAAATATGCCATGCCTTGCCTTTCAAGTTCGATAGCATTTGTCAAAAAAATTGGTAATTAGTTGGCGTAAATCAGGTATTTTCTGTCAACGTGTGTTAAAATTATCACAGAAAAATGAATTATTTCAATGAAGAATGAGTGAATGCACTAATGTTAATTGCCTATGTTCGACTTTGAGAATGGACACCCGGTATATGATGTGGGATGAATAATGTATTTATTTTCACTACATTATAGCAAAATTAGTTTTTAATATCTCTTCATTTTCTAATTGAAGGGTTTTGTCATTTAAAATATACCTGATTAAACAAAGTATCATTCCCTTGTTAAAATATCGAGCGTTTGATTAAATTAACCACGTTTGGTTGTTGCTTATAATGTTACACAGTGTCCGTCATAAGTTTGGACACATATAATCTATTCCATATTTAAAAAAACGATGGTTGGCCATGACAATCTAACAGATATCACTCTGTATATGAACTGACAAAATTGCGGTAAAGTTAGGTTAGGAATTTTGAAGGTTCAGAATGCCCGATGTTGCCATAATGTGCTACATTATTTTTAGTAATTATAGAATAGACAACAGATCTTCTTACCTATAAATAAATGATGCACTTTTTAAGAAAATTCTTTTATGGGATAGGAATTCAGTGTACTCACGTTGAAAATGTTCATCAATCTACTAATAATTTGATCATTGCTTAGATCGGTTTTATATCGTCTGAAATGTGTGTAGCACTTTAACACACTGCTTTCGTCGCCGAAGACACAACATTGTGCATGCTGTTTATTAAATTTTTCACAATAATCACTTACACTATCACTTTATTTTTCAGAGATTAGGAAAGTGTCCTAATGACATTTATTGACATATTTTCTTGTCTTTTGGTTTGGTAGCATTGGCAACACGGCATTTCAAATTTAGTTAAAAAAAGTTTGCCACCACAAAGAAATGAAATATAACTTACTGCTTTCCTTGGAAAAGAAAAGCATGGCAACCGATCGTTTTTTTAAAGGTGGAATAGATTATAGTAACCAGTGTTGAATTCAGACCGTTTCCTCTGGGGGGGGGGGGGATGGAAGTTCTGGGGGGTATTATAGTGATTACTTAATTTACAGAAACAAAGCAGATTTAAATATTTTCCGTACAATCCACCCATACTTTTATATTAAGAAAACCTGAATATGATGTGGTAATATTCCCGAGAGGGAATCTGTAATTCCCGGTGGGGTGGGGGGAGGGGGGTCAACCCCGGGTACAACACTGATGGTAACTGTGATATTATCCATTTATCAGAAAATGTATGCTTGATAAAAGTCCCTGCATCCTTTCAAACTAAAAATGCCAATGCTAAAATTTAAATATCTCCTTTCGTACACAGGGGAGGTTCGAAAATATGAAAATGGCTGAAGAATAAAGTACCCTTATTTTTTAAAATAAATGTTATCTGGAAATATTTGTAATAGCATTTCAATTAAAAATTATAATTACTCTGAATTCTTGGTAATGTTCGAATAGTTTATTAAATTTTTTGAAGGCACCTGTTTTTGTTTGCTTTGGATAAAAAACAGATTTTTAGCATTAATGTCGATTAACGTAATTTTCTGGTAAGCTAAATTCAAGTTCGAAAATACATAGGTACTTACCGTATCTGATAATAACTTTGAAGTACTTCATTTTCCATAAAAACCGGTGAAAATCGTTGTTTAGAATATGTATATATTTTACACCTTTTTAAATTATAAACAACTTTTTCTAAATAACATTTTTGTGTGTTTTGAAAAATAATGGTACTTTACCCAGCGCTATTTGTATATTTTCAAACCTCCCCTCTATACCAAAAGAGATACTTAAATTTTGGCAAGTGTATCTTCAGTTTGGGAAGATTCAGGAACTTATAAAAAATAAAATTT
Source organism: Agriotes lineatus (assembly GCA_940337035.1). Lineage (NCBI taxonomy): Eukaryota > Metazoa > Arthropoda > Insecta > Coleoptera > Elateridae > Agriotes > Agriotes lineatus. The sequence goes on along the minus strand of CALNHX010000708.1, from coordinate 102,770 downwards.
TCTTATAGATGAATACACTGTATATTATATTATATATTATAATATATATCACCATAACGAGAAAAAAAACCTCTATCCTATGATGATATAGCCAACTATGGGTTCCATATAAAAAAATACAACTTTATGGTATAACTCGAAATTCAAAACTTTTTTGAAAAACTAGCTACGCCACTGCATTCTTATCAAAAAGTGCCTGAAGCACGTAAAAATGACTTTACTCTCGAACTTGTGTTTATAACTTGAAAACAAAAGACGATAGCTAATTTTGGTTTTCACCATTAACCTTTTCTCGAAAAAAGAGATCGAGGTTGGGGGGGGGGTTAATTTTCCCATATCTCCTACAGTTATTGAGATTCACTATGAAAACATCGAAGTTTCCCCACCCTATACAGCTAATGTAAGAATTTCAACTACTGCTCGGATAACTACTAGTAATTTATCTGTTCCAAATTATATTAAGAAAAAATCAAGTTTCGCAAGAAACAGCTTTGACGTTTCTTTATTGCCCGCCGCGCCATAAAGAGACGTTTATGTTCAGTTCAGCCAGGCAATAATAGTCTAATTATTATGTACATGTGCATAAAAGTCATATTGCGCCCGATATCGAGGGCCGATAAACTAGATTATAGTGCCAAAATTAAGTAAATTATATGGAAATTAATCTCAATATCCACGAAGAACATTTCAAGTATAAACATATACAAATGTAAAACAGGTATTATCAAGGGTAATACCACAAAAGGTGAAAATTTTTTGAGAATTTTTTTGTTCACATGCAAATTATTGTGTTTAAATTTCTCGAAAGCAAAACTGCGTTAAAAATTCCGCGAGACCGCAGGTCGAGTGGAATTTGAGCAGTTTTTGTTGAGAGAAATTTGCAATAATTTGCATGTTGACGAAAAAAATTCTCTTAAAAAATTTTGCCTTGAGTGGTATTTGGAAAGATTATTCAACAATATGGGTAGATGACTTTTACCGTGTTTGACAGCACACATTTTTAACGTTTTCCACAATTAATTCGATACTGGAGTTTCTAACACGATTATTATGAGTTTTTAGAACGACGCTGATTTGCAAACTTTGACTTTGACGTTTTGGTGAAATGTCAGTCAAAGGCTACTCACTAAATCGAAATCATTGAAAACAATTGGGCTCGCGTGAAAACACTGTGACATTAGGTGTTTTCAATGACAGTCAATTTTGATTGGCCGTTTCTGACAAATTGAACAATTTTCATTGGTTTGTTCATTATAGTGTTGAATAATCATATAAATAAAGGAGAACGATCCAAACGTGTGTGTCCGTCACGACAATAAATTGCAGACGCGATGTCCCCCATTTGCGTTTGCATTTCGCGACCGGGGCGAAGCCCCGAGGGCCCCTTTGGAGAAGGGCGATGCTCCGACGGCCCCCTTGGAGAGGGGCAGAGCCCCGTGACCCCCCTTGGAGAGGGGCGGAGCCCCGAGGGTTCCCTTGGAGAGGGGTGAAGCCTCGAAAGCCCCCTTGGAGAGGAGCGAAGCCCCGAGGGCCCCCTTGAAGAGGGGCCGAGCCCCGAGGGCTTCCTTGGAAAGGGGAAGAGCCCCGTGACCCCCCTTGGAGAGGGGCGGAGTCCCGAGTGTTCCCTTGGAGAGGGGTGAAGCCTCGAGGGCCCCCTTGGAGAAAAGAGAAGCCCCGAGGGCCCCCTTGAAGAGGGGACGAGCCCCGAGGGCTTCCTTGGAGAGGGACCAAGCCCCGAGGGCCCCTTGGAGAGGGGCGGAGCCCCGAAGACGCCATTGGAGACGGGCGAAACCCCCGGAGCCCCAAGAGCTCCCTTGGAGAGGGGCAGAGCACCGAGGGCCCCTTGGAGAGGGGCAAACCCCCGAGGGCTTCCTTCTTCGTTCATGTGGACGGCAGAGGCAGGCAGGGGAGAAATGTGTAACAGAACGGAATGACCCAACGTAATAGGCCTAAAAAGTGTGGTAAATTGAATAGGATAGACCGCGCAATGAGCGCGCAGTCCCGTTTATAATAAAATAAGTTATAACACAAAATCACATGTACATGCTTGCATTTTCAATTAAAAATTATTTGGTCAGTTTTTTTAAACCTAATTTTTTACTTTGCTTTGTAGATCGTAAACTCTATATTGGGTACAATATTAAAAATAACAAGTTCAATTCTTCAGTAAAATCTCCATCTACATATACAAAAAATATACTATAACCTGGCATATGTCAACTAGCAATTTCCAAATTGCTATTAGATTTATGAAATTATATTTTAAAAAAAATAATATCTTCACTGACATCTTCAAGTCCTGTTACAATTTAAGTTTTTTTCGGTTATTTAATAAAGCAATTCATTATTCAAATATTCTTAAAGTAGTGACACTTTTTAAATATACTGACACCACAAATTTTACAATCGCAATAAACCACATATTACGTTATTTCTGAGTTAGAAAATTAATTTATACCCCAAACCTTTCAGTGCTTATAATTCATAAAGTATATCGCCTGGAGTAGATAAGTTTTTGCTGTAAAGGTTGTTAAAAAAAGCATGTGGATGAAAGTAATTTTCATTAAAAATTACAAAGAGTTTTTCAAATAGACACTAAATAGATAGATCATATCTTTTTCTTCAAAATCTAAAACTGAAAAATTGCAAAAGCTTTGGGTGAAGATTGCGTTCTGCTTCTCAAAGCACTCTATATTGTACATTGATAACCATACTTGGACACAGCGTAGGATTAAGGAAAGTTGCCGCTAGACGCAGAACAATTTTTGGCCGCCCCAATCTTTTTTAAAAGTACATACATTTTGTGTTTGCTACCACATGAAATAAAGCAAACCAATTTCCCAATGCTGAAATGTTAGTTACGTCGCGAAATTTTCGTAAACATAAAAGAAGAATTTTCTATATCATCAGTATTATTAATTGATATATTATTGTTGTTTACCAGATTACGATACCCATTGTCTTTGTGATAATGGCTACTTGATAATTGCACGTTTTAATGACAGTACAAACATTTTATAGGGATTTTAAGGTAAACGATTGCTTTTACCATCATGAACTAGGAGTATCATATTTTCACGGCTTTTAATTCCCCTTCAGATAATAATCCAAAAATTATAAAAAATCGTAGAGATAACAAAGTTAGAGCTAAAAAAGGATTTTAAAGATAGGTAAAGTGCTTCTTGCAGTTGAATTTAGTTCACTTTTTTTCCATTAGTGGAGTACAGTCGTGTGCAAATAAATCTGGGACAGTGTTTTTTTCACATGCAGATTCAGTTAAGAATTGAAGAATATTTCCATGGATTTCCTGCTATCAGAAAGAGTTACATTAAACTTTAACAGGTACTGAAACCCGTAACTCTCTCTGATAAGAGGAAATCCATGGAAATATTCTCCAACCTCTTAACTGAATCTGCATGTGAAAAAAACACTGTCCCAGATTTATTTGCACACGACTGTACATAATAATATTCATGTGCACCAAAGTTGACATTGATATCTATACATTTGTGGAAATTAATATAAAAAGAAAAAAATTAAATTCAAGACCCTATAACTTTTTACTGCAGGGCATTTGTACTAAGGTTTATTATATCCTAAAGAATGTATATGACTAGTCGGTGTACCATTCTTTTTGAGACACCCTGTATATATCCTTGAGTAAAAAATACTTGATCTTGTCACAACCGCACGTCGGGTTTTGGAATTATTTACAAATTGCGTAATTAAGTCATCAAAGTTTATATTTTTGAGTAAATCAGACTCAAAGACGCTGGAAGGGTATTGCGATAATGACGCTCTGTAAAAGCGTTTGATCCGTTTTAAAGTTGAAAAGTTCTAAAGCACAATTTGTAATTGCCAGTGATACATAACTTCTTAGGGCAAATTTTTACCTTGCACCATATATGACAAGTGCTATTGCAATTTTCAAATTAACCATAAGCCATAACCATAATTTTTCTATGGCGATTGTTGTCGTTGTCAAAAATTTTCTTCCTGTAAAAATTTTGCGCTGGAAGCGACTACTTCTTCTTCATTTTTAATACGGCCCTGTCTGGACAATGACGACAATATTGACATAACACAAAAATTGTATCTGAAGATTTCAACTAGACGTAAAATTAAAGAAACCACGTATGAAGTTAACTTTATCGAAAATGATGTCTTTCTATTCTGTTTATTTGGATAAAAGTTGGTATTGATTCTTAAAAATTCAATTAAGTAACCTGTTTTCAGAAAAACGTCAAAAGTGCAACGAAAGATGTTGCTTTGTTAAGTTTAATATTAGTTATTTATGTATTAAGGGCATAATCAATAGATTATAACACGAGGTAACGTTTAAACCGCGACGCGAAGCGGAGAGTTTTACATTTCCCGAGCGCTATAATCGTGATTAGGCATGTGGTACATACAACGTTTTATTTCATTTTGGTTCTTAAAATTGACAAATGTCAAGAATTCATTATTTTGGCTACAGAATACTGCTTCATCGTTGTGCTGGCGCTGTGAATTTTCGGTGTGCTATGGTTTCTATGCAGATTTTTGGTGTTGCTATACTACATTGTTGATGATTGTTACACTGCCTAGCAACTTTATAGGCCCTAGGGCCATAAAAGCCCGCTATCGGGAGCCAATAAATAAGACTATGGTTCCAAAATAAAATAATAATTTTTTGTTCCATTAATAATGGACGAACGTTTATTATTAGTATTTGCAACTTTGAAGTGTGTCGGAATACCTAAAACACGTCATGAGTAATGAAATATCACAAACAAGTTTTAGAGACCATCTTAGTTAACATAACTGTGTGATCTCTTGATTTGCAGTTTGAACTATTTAATGCTAGTATTAAAAGTACATTTTCTTGTGACTGCGTGGTCACCTTTCACAAGAGGTTTAATTTGTTAACACTCATGTATTACATTTTGCTGCGTTGATAACGAAAATATTTTATTTTTTTTTGTTTCCAAATAACCAAAAAATACCTAGCATGAGCCTTTTATATTCATTTAAAACACAAAGTCATTGTAAATATTTTACAGTTTTAAGATCTAGCATATATACGCGTAAAAAGTGCATTAGTAATATCAAACATGTTTTACGGTATTATTAAAATAACACATTTGAGTTTCTTCATTTTATAAGAAAAATAAAACAAAAACTTTAAGATTTAATGTAGATCACGGTAGTAGTTACTAGGGATGCTATCCAGTTCTCATTTAACCGAGTTGGTATGTTTTTCGTTTACGAGAATCTCAAGCGTGGGGCACTTGTACTGGACACCCTGTATATTCATTTCTAAAGTAAATGAAATTGAATAATCCTAATGTTTTGCAATTGCACGTTTCATAGGTTTTGAATTAATAAAATCATGGAGAGCACGTGACCAGGGTCAGTGGCGCGTGTTCGTAATGGCCACGGTTGTTCCACACCAATGACCATCAAGTTCAATGTCTAGAACGCCGCAGATTTCACTATACATTTATACATACGTACAAGTCACTGACATTTCCTTTTGTGTGTGTTCTTCTAATAATTTCATTTACACGATTGGACATTATTATACAAATAACTGAAATTCTGTTTTCCCGAAAATCTCAAGGGTAGAATTATCAGTCACATTTGCATATTTCTTATTTTCCAATTTTCTTCTATATAACTTTTGCAAAAAAATCGTATGTAATAAAAAATATATCTTTTAATATCGAATACTTGTTTAAGCCTATTCATTGGTATTACAAACTAATTACTTATGGGAGCATCTCGAACGAATCTATATTTTCAAAGAAAGTTCCTTTCACTAAGTTTAATAAGAGATATTTGTTGAAGCGCTAGACTCGAAGTCTATTAATCTTGCACGTGCTCAAAGAAAGTACAAGGGAAACTAAGGCAAGATGACTTGATTATTTAAAAGATATGCTCTAGATGAACGTGCCAACAAAAAGAAAATGACTTCTATAAACTAGATCAAAGCCATTAATGTACATTTACCTAGCAACTCATATTTTTTTTCACTTTCACTATGAATTTTAGAGCATGTTTTTATTTGTGCCTCGTGCCTCATAAAATAACAATTAAAATTAATCCGCTACAACTGCAGGCATGTAGCTGGGAGAAGGAACAAAATAGAACATAGCAAGTGATTTTCTTTTTAAATATTAGACATTTGCATTAATATCCATCTTTATTTTTTGTAGGTGCCGTATGAGCACTCAAAGCAAAATTAACTCTGATTATACATTCTAACATTAACATAAATACATATTTATAAGGCACCTACAGTGGAGTCTGTCGGATAAATTAAGATTAATAAATTTGCGGATGATGCTGTCCTATTAGTAAGTTACCTATCATCAGCATTATACAGTTTGTTACTAGTTGATATGGCGATGTGAATTGCTTTGTCAGTCTTGTAACAAGTAGTTGATATACAGTTTGTCAAATTTTAGCGGTAGTAGGTTTTTGGCAATAATAGTAGACTAATTTTAGTTAATATTTTTTTTTCAATTCTGCTATCAGATATTTCAAGTTTTATAGATTTCCAAGGATTGTAGTTTTACGCAGAGCTTGTCCACTGCCACCAGACTTTGACGTCAATGGATGTAATTGCTTGACTCCTGTATTTCCAAAATAATAAATTAAACAAAACACAAATTTGTTAGCTTTCAAAGAGTCCGGTTCCCTGAACTTACGTTGTTAATGTTTGCAGTTTATAAAAATTAAAAAATCTTTTCTAAGCAATATAACTGGCTTATAAAATAACGAACTCTCTGAAAGTATTTATATTGTCTAAACAACCACATGACAACAGCCTGATACATTTTGCATTTGTATACAGGCTCCGCCCAGGATGAGAGGGTGAAAGACATTTCTTAAAGTATGAGAGTTATAGCAAATTTGTTTATATAAAAGTGGTGGACATTTGTAAAGTGTTTTTGATTATACAGGGTTGCTAAAAACGGTTTGGCGAATCAAACTTATTTCCTTTTTGAATAGAACGCCCTACATTTAGGTAGTCTAAAATTTTGACGTTAAAATGCTTATTCTTTCAATATAAAGGTGCGTGGGTCTAAAATTAACTGTTTTGGAAATATTGACGATTTTATACAAAAAATTCTGAATTTCAGGTGGCTGTTGTAAAAACAAAACAGTCGAATAAGAGGCAAACATTTTCAGTTATAAACTACCTTTTCGAGTGTCAAATAGTGCATTCTGATATTAATGTTATACAGGGTGTTCAACATTTTTGTGTATTCGTTTTGTTTTTGTATCTGATTTGATCTAATACTAGATTTTATTTATTCCTGCATTTCTTTTTGTGTTTGTTGTTACTACTTGTGTGTACAATGGCAGGCTGTTTATTTTCTCAACTTGTTTTTTTTTGAGTTCGGAGAGTTTAAATGATCATTTTAGGGTTTTTGTTATCCTTTTAAGAAAAAAAGCTTAATTAACTATTTTTTTTAATGTTCAACCTCTTATATTTGACAAACAGTTGAGTTTAAGGGTATGAAATAAGATACTAGAAGAAAGTTCATAAAAGTGATTTAAACTGTGCATGGTGTTTCACTAAAAAAAATCAAAACGATTAAATTTGCTAATTTTGAGTACCATGTATGGCATTAATACCCAGAGGCACTATTTTACACTCGAAAGGTAATTCATGAAAACGTGCTTTTTTGGTAACGTTTTTCGTTATTCAATTGTTTCCGTTTGCTTACAGTAGCCGCCTGCAATTCAGAATTAATTTTTATAAAAACAACCCAAAACAGTAAGCTTGTACCACTCTGTATTAGGGTTAGCATTTCGACGCAAACAGTCTTATTAAAAAAGGAAGTAGCTTTGGTTAGTCACACCGTTTTGAGTCACCCTGTATAATCAAAAATACAGGGTGATTTTTTTATCGTGTAACAACTAGATAGGCAACACATGCTACAACTGCATGCATTTCATAGACATCTTAGTAAACATAAAATTTTTTTAGTAAACAAAAATCAAAGTAGTTACTTTAGGTATATTAAGAAACGTCACGATAGTAGTAATGACAGTTGTGTCTATTTATGCACCCATGATTGCTAAATGACGCTTCATCAGAAAAGAGAACATGTCTTAAGAAATGGGGATTAGCAGTAACTCTGTTTCTTAAGAAACGGCAGAAATTTGCTTGACGTGGGTATGGGTAATCTTCTTCATTAAGGTATTGCACTAATGTGACATGGCATGGGTGAAATTGATTTGCTGCTAAAATTTTGTAAATTGATGTTTGGCTAATGTTGTTGCAATCGCCCATTGACTTGTATTGGGATTTGCAGTAATTTCTTCTATAACTGCGGATTCGTTTTCTACGGTAGTGAAATGTTGTTGTCTCACCTTTGGCTTTTTAAATTGCCCGTATTCGCGCAACTTCTTATTTAAACGCCTGAAGGCGTTATGCGATGGATGGTATCTGTCTGGATACCTTTGCGCATATTGTCGTACAGCTAGATCTGCCGCTCCTCGGCATTCTCCCAAAATTAACATCATATCAGTTTTTTCTTCAATTGAGTACATTGCGAATGCTATTACAGTTTTGACAAAATGAAATTTTACTTAAGTAACAAAACGTCAGTTGACATTTGGGTTCCCAAAGCTTGCTTAATATTAAAAATAATTTATTATTTAAAAAAAGTAAAGTTCACTGTGCATTGCATGCACCATGTTGCCTACAAGTATGTTACACGATAAAAAAATCACCCTGTATATTACCAACGTGTAGCAGCATAGTACCTACAATTTTTAATATAAACAACTTTCACTCCCTCTCCCAGCGTCGCATCATTGCAAAAATCTGTATATATTAAATTCTATATTTGATTTTATATAATGTCACAAGAAATTGAAAAAGATCAAATATATATTGTGAAATAATTTTTTCAAATAAAGCCTTTATCGTGATTATTATTTATGAATAATTTATCGATGTTCAGGATACCTGACTATTGAAATTGAAACTTACTAACACTAACCACGAGTAACGATCCTGTTGTTTGTAATTAATACTTCTGCGGTAACCATAAATATTTTTTATTATGAATTATACGTAGACGTAATATACAGGTTGTTCCAGAAATAGCAATAAAACGTTAGGTAGCTATGTAGCCTGATTAATTTTGAACGAAAAATTGTAATGAAAAAAGTATGGCAATTAGGTTACTCAGACGGATTAAAAGAAAACATAGTATATTATTATACGAGTTTCATAAGAGGGCCCATTGTAGCACGCGTGGGTTTGGGGCACGTTGAGCTCAGCGACGAGTGCTCCAATGGAACAAGTGCTACAATGCCTCTTATTGAACGAGTATAATATAAGATTTTAATTACTTTGTGTTGCTAATTTTATAGAGATTCTAAATTTCAGATACTAAATTTATTGCATTGCAATCTAGGGATCTATCGGACAAAGTATCAATTTCGCTACTCTGACATATCGCCTGCGTTTATTAACAAAAACTTCGTCTTTATGAAGCCTGCCAGCTACCCGAATGTCGGTAATACGCCAATTACGGCCACTTCATGAAATTGGCACTGGTTGACACCATCTGACAGATCACATATTTTCCTTTTACGTGATAAGCTTTATCCAGTCACAAAGAATTATCATATTGAATGGAAATTTATGATAAAAGACATTTTTCCTATGTTTATTCCCACATACAGGAGTGCAAGGAACCATTTTCAAAAATGTTTTAACCAAACACAAGCTTTCAATTTTGAAACGTCAAATTATGTGAACTAGCGCCAATGGGCAAAATATGAACTATTGAAATAAATGTCAAAACAATCTGGCAGGCTTTGTATACGTATTAACCTATCAACGCAGGCGACGCTCTGATATTTGAATTAGTTTAAATTTGATGCAAGTGTTTTGGTTCATGTGCTGTTCAAATAGTGCTTTACCTAGAACAATAATTGTGTTTAATTAATTCGTTAAAAAGTACCTTCAGTTAAAGTTATATTTGATTAGAATAAATGTAAGAGAGCGCATGGCAGATTGGTAAAGTGCTTACGCAGCAGTCGGCGGGTAGTGGGTTCAAGCCCCACACCCAGACATTGGTAATATCGAACGATCTCCGGGCATCATACGAACACCTTTAGTGCTCGTGACCCCTGTGAAGGCATTCTTCCTTAATTCGAGGGGTTAGGCTAGCCACCTACCCCGGCCGCGGCTTCAGATGGTGGCTTATAAAACCAAACTCATTGGGTGGAAGTAACAGGCTCTCAGCCTATATTAAAAGGAAGAAGAATACATTTAATAGATACAGTTCAGAGATTGTGGTTATGTGTTCGACATCTGACGTTTGTCGTGTTATGAGCATGTGAAAGCAAATGTCATCAATTTTATAAAACAAATAGTTACCAAAATGGACTCCATTGTAGCACTGTTTTCGGTGTTATAATAACTATATTGTGACGTCAAAGTAGATAAAATTAAATTTGAGAATAATGTTCGAGGATTGGCTTCAGTTTTTATTTCTGGGTAGATACTGACTATGGGATACCACTACTCCTAAGAGAGATTTTCGTATACGACATACACGAAAATGATAAAAATAATTTTTTGTGATTTTTTGTCGTTTTTTCGACATTTTTTGGGGTATTTGAGCCTCCTGATATCGCACGGTACAACACAGTAAAACAAAAGTCTGATATCGTCGTTCCAAAGCTTTAGAGAACATATCCATAAATTCTAATCAAATTTGTTCGTAACTTTTGCCGCTAATGTGTGGAACATACATACCAACACGGACATTCATTTTTGCCCTGTCGTTTCGAAAGACCTCGCTTCACTCGGTCAATGACTCAATAACTAATAATAGAAGAACTGTAATCAGTAAAATAACTCAAATAGGTAAATTCTACTGCTTGATTAAACACTGATGAAATAAAAACTAAAAATTTGGAAATCGTATAAAATTTGACTGGCATTGTGCCATATTCGCTATAAGTGCAAAACTCTTGTTTTCGAAGCAATGAAAATAAAATTTGCATTTGTAACGTATTTTAATAGTTGATTTAGTGTTTAAAAAACGTATTAATTTAAAATTAATATTTTTTCATAATTTGCTATATCTACTGGTACCGACGAATCGAAGAAAGAACAGAAAATTTTTATTAGAATTTTTTACTCAGATTTAAACAAGCTCCATGGTGGCTACGTGGCGTATTATTGTCATTTCTGGAACACCCATATTTAAACATATATCTCTAAACATAAAAAACAACTATGACTGAATTCACATTTTACGGAGACAATAATTAACTTTTTTCTACGACCACTACTAAAAGTAGGCCTTTTAACGCTAGTTTTTTTCACTAAAAGTGACGTTTTATAATTTAGCGTGTTAAAAGTGAAATCAGCTGTTTAATTTTAGCCCATGTGCTAAAAGTACACAGCTGGTGTGGAATTTACAATTTCGAACTGGAAGTAAGGTTGTAAAATTATTCTAGTTACTTCTTGCGTTAGAGGTAAAGTGTTTTTTAAATAATTAAGCGTTATGTAATGAATAAAGTAAACTGTGTACATTTATAATTACCTTTAATAACTGACTTTGACAGCTGCTCGCTCCAGAAACATTCACCTGCGCGTCAAGGCCATTTCTTTATTATGACATAAATTATAACTGTCATACACGCAAACCCTTGTTAAATCAACATTTATGAATTAATAACGGTAAATTTAAGGCCGTAGAAAAAATATTGTGTGCAAACTGGTGCTAAAGGTGTTATTGCACCCGACATGTTATAAAACTCAGCCTTCGGCTTCGTTTCATAATTTTCATGTTTCGTACATAAACGGCCACTTTTAGCACTTGTTGCACAAATAGCTATTATTTTATTTTGTACACACAATCCTGTTTTATTTTCCACTGATATATTATTTGTTGTTTATATTTGTGATACCTGTGATACAAGGTGTATAAAGCAGTACATAACGCCGTAGGGCGTAAACATTGTGCGTAATGATTATGCCCGCTAATTATGCCCTCTCATAATGAGCGGACGTAATTATTACCGCTGTTTACGTCACAGAGCGTTATGGAATGTTTTCCAAGCTTCTCAATGTATTTAAAACATTATTTGGCGTTTATACCCCAGGCATACACATCTTTCTAATTCCCTTGGTAAATAAATAACTATATTTCCCTCTATAGCGAACATAATATGGCTGTCATGGCCCGAGGACCTAAGTTGCTAACAGCAGCAACAATCTAATATAGCAACACCAACAATAGCGCAACGATAACGTATTAGCCTGTGCCCAAAATACTGAATACTTCAATTTTGTCCATTTCCAGAATAAAAATAAAATAAAATGTTGTATGCACCACGTGCATAATCAAGATTATAGAATGAGTGAATGTTTGTAAACTTCCCAAGAGCTATAATATAATATAATAATATTGATTATGTCTTTAATGCATAAATCACTTTTTAATAATACGGTTTAAATGTATTCGATTTTAATTTCTATTATTTCTACTGATAGAATTTTAATTAAAGCCTAAAGACTATACGAGTAAGACGCGTACCTTTGTTAACAAATAATTTATTTTTGTAAGTTAGAGTCTAATATTGTAAGAAGAAAATTGTAGGAGGCAATAATTTCGACATTATAAAAAAGTGATTAAACTGGACAGTATAAATATAAGTCGAAAATTTTAAACTGCTACATCGAAAAACTTTATACATGAGCTCATCTGGACATGTATTTTTTCTGTATAATAATAAAAAAAAAATCAAGCCCGTCATATTTAATACTTTATGTTTTAAAATCAACATTATTTTGCAAATTTTTAGAAAAAAAGTTGAAATATCTTTGTTTTAAAATTTCGAATTAATATCGATATAATCAGAAAAGAAATAACGTAAAAACCAAAAAATTAATATTTTCTTTTGTTTATGATTAAAAAAGCTTTCTTGTAATCGCAATTTTTAACGAAGTGGTGGATATAAAATTTAAATTTTCAAGAAACTGGTCTTAAGCTTTGAGCTAAGTGAACTCGTGAATAATTTGGTCACTGGCTGATGTCTCACTCCTTTAGCTTATATCCGATAAAAAGTCCAGCAAAACGCGTATAAAATACGCAACTGAAACGAACGTAGCATACAGAAGATTGGTTTATTTACAGACAGTTACACCGTATATTTTGTTTTTATACTATTAAGGATGTTTACAAGACACGCTGCAACTAACCTAACAATGAATAACAATACACCTCTGTATTGTATCGCAGTCTGTGATTTTTGCACTTGTTTATCGGTAATATGAAGTCCGATATTTCGTCGTAGACTCAAAATGTGCTTGAATTTATAAATTCTAAGAAAGTTCACTTTCGTGGGTTTATATCAACCATATAGGTTGACGAAACACCTAATAATAGCTATATCAATTCATCGCAGATTTTTAGAATTAGTGGTCGTGATTTCTCACACTGTCAAAACCAACACAGTTACTTAATTTATTATAATGGGCAGTGATAATTGCCTTTTACATCAGATTAAGCTAAACTAGTTATTGCAACTTACTCTCAAGAGCGCGGCCCCAGCGGCAGCTCCGATACATTGGACAGCAATGTAGAACAATGCTTTCAGCAGTTTGACATCTCCTGTTACGAAGAGTCCCAGAGTCACTGCAGGATTGATGTGGCATCCACTTATGTGCCCCAAGCACTGAAACGAGTAAATAAGAACTGTTAAGAAATTTTCAACGACAAACGCACCTTTAAACGCAACCTAACGTGTTTTTAATTTAGCAGGGAATTGGCTAAAGTGGTTTTTTTAATAACCTTGAATTTGGCTGTGGTATTTTCGCGTAAAATATGGGTTGCGTGTTGTAGCAACGGTTTCAATTTATTGATGCATTCAGGGTTAGCACCAACTCAGCCTACTTAACGTGCATAACTGATTCGCAACTGGATTTAGCGTTGATTATTGTGAATTGAAGTTGCTAACTTTGCACAATATAAACGTAATTTGATTTGATTAGGTCTATTTATGCAAGTAAGAGATTTTTTATATAACATTTCAATTAAATTTAAACAACGTTAATAATAACCATCTACTACAGAATATATAAAAATATATTTAATTATAATAGTCGCTCCTTCAGTTTATAAAAAAATTAGCTAAAAAACTGGGAGTTTTATTTGTGTTTACATATACGTAATAACTTCATCATTTCATTAGACACATGTGAAGACTTATTATTACATTCAAAAACCCACAAGTTTTTACATTGTATTCTGCATGTAGTTAAAGTTGGCTGGGAATTTGTTAACAGTGAATCGCTAACTATTATGTTCAATCATAAAGAAGATTATAGGTTATGAAAATTATGGGTTTGTGATATGCCACGTTTAACAATTACCTCAATATTTTAATAAAGTGTAGGTGTAATTAATGTTCTTATAGTGTAGGTATTGAATATGTCTTCTGATTGTTAGTTTCAGACTCCCATTAATATGACAAAGAGATGGGATTGTATTTTTAAACCGCCAATATTACAATGATACATAAGTATAGGTAGTACACTGCAACGAAACATGCTGCACAAGCAAACGAATTAATTTCCATCATCTAAATTTTGCATACATATAATAATCGTAGCAAAGTATGGGCATGGCCAAACAAAATTTTACTTTCCTCGTCTAAAAGACGAAAGAAGTATTGTAATCGCGAAAAAATCACCTTCCGAGATTTCTTCAGATCTTCACGTTTCAGGGTCCCTAGGTGAAGGAAAACAGGTTTTCTCAATTCCGTTTGCCTGTCTGTCTGTCTGTTTGTATGTCTGTCTGTTGGCGGTATAACTGAAAAACTATTTGTTGGAGGAAGACGATATTTTGCAGACACATTATGTATCTATTTGATACGAAACCGAAATAAATATATACAAGGTGAGCATCTTAAAAAATAAAGTGTTGTTTATTTTTGCTTTAACTGAGAAATATATAAAAGTAATAATTTATACATAGCGCAGGCTTTATCCTTGCCAAAAATGCGACACAACAGATACCGGATAAATGCTGAATGCAGCTGCATCGCAGGAATTCCGAGCGTCCCGAATGCCTGATTTACCGTCGCCTACCGGCGAACAATGAAATGAATGCGCAGGCTCGTTCGCAAGCACTGGAATTCGAAGCCCAGCACGGATAATATATGTTTATGTAAAAATTAATGTACTTTGCATTGCCAAGTGTTTCCTTCTATTGTTTCAGTATTATTAGAAACGTGAAAATATTTTTATACCTAATTTCCTTCGATTTATTTAGTATGACAACGCCCACTTGCGAGGGAAGTTTTGAGTAAAGCCCTTTACAGATTTTTTTAAAAATTTTAATGGTTATGGAAAGCTGATATCCTGCTTGAAACATTACATTAAATAGAATAGCTATTCAGCATTGCATTTGAGCCCACAAAATAAAGTTTCAGTTGTAAAACTACATAAATAAAATTGACTATTCAATTCACCTGTCATCTGTCAAAAAGTGACCAATGAAAATCCAGAATTCTGACGTTTCTTGACCAATCAAAAAATATCAGTGGATATATCTTCCCAGAAGGTATTCAAGTGACTATTTTTAACAAATGCGATTTTTATTAGAAAAAGTCAATATTAGTGTTCTGTTACTATAGAAATTGCGTAGTTTGTTACTAGATTTACTGAAAACTAATTTGAAAAAGTAGTTTGGTTCATTAAATAGTCCCTCGAATACCATTCTTAGTCAAAGTTAAGTAGATTATTTTTGAGGTGGTATCACTACTCATGTCCATTGCGCTTGGGATTAGGACTCGTGCTAGCGCACTCGTCCTAATCGTACCAAAGCGCAATGGACATTCGTGACACCACCGCAAAAATAGTCGACATAACTTTGACTACTCATGGTATTATAAGTGATTATTACACTGAATTACAGTAGCTAAGGTTGTTTGTGATTTTTTTTTACTTTTAAATTGCATCTTTCGGAGGCAAACTTTACGAAAGTTGTTTTTTAGTTTTTAAGTGCTACAACAAATGGGATAGCATGACATTTTTATTATAACTTTTCGAATTTTATATTCTTCCTGACGCTTGTAAATGCCATTTTAGTCTAGGTACATAGGTACACGTAGTTATCGGACGTGGTTAGATTAATATGAAGTAACATTTCTTTTTATTAATTATAAGCGAATCCAATAAAAATATATAGTAATTAATTTAATAAAAAGAGAACAGTTGATTAAAACGTGTACCAGTAAATGTATTTACATTTTTAAAGTATAATTGACAGGGTCCTTCTAATTCCAAACATCTACAAATGAAACAGAATGAAACGTCTTAAAAATTATATGCAATAAATGTGATAATTATTGATTATCAGAGGAACATTTTCAAGTTCACTAGCGTTATTAGTGTTATTACGCTGTTTAGCATGGTGGATCTAATGAAACTTTCACTACAGAAAAAAACATAGGAATATGGAAATTTAAATTTTATATTACTTACATTTCAAGTGTTTGCAACAATATCCGCCGACTTTAGAGGTCTTCTCATTTTAATCATACTCATTCTTAAATGTTTTTTAGAAAAGTAAATGATTTTTAATACGATATTATGAAGATGATTTATATTTTGTGTAAAAAAATCGTGATCGGATAACAATGGGTGTTTATTAATAAAACTATATGGGGTCGACCATGATTTGAAAACCATGTCCTCTCTAATAACATGACAGATAACTTGATAACTGATAGTAGGTGCTCTTAATATAGACATACGAATACCAACCCCAAACGGTTTCATTAATAAACACCTTTTACTATGATATCTTTTATCGGACCTTTTCCACTGTCTGGGGTGTATATCATACGACGTTTCGAGAGTTTTTGATCTACTCCCGACATGTCGTATGATATACACCCTAGACAGTGGAAAAAGTCCGATAAAAGATATCATAATAGACCACTGCCAAAAAATGACATTCAGAGAACAACCCTTTACTATAAATTACTGAGACCAGGTTTTGATATGAAGAAACAATTAACATGTGATTCAAAAAGAGATTCATTAAAGAGGGTCAAGGAAAAAGGTAAACATAAGCTGTATGTGCAGTATTTATTCAGAAAGTAGTAATTTTACTTAATACAACTGTCACTTTACGTCAGCTTAATGTCCCAAACCTCTTTTCAAATAAGTTTGTATATTTTAAGTCATGATTGTCACTAATCATCAAATATAACGCACGCTAGAAATTTACTTTAGGCTTTAGGAACGTGAAACGATAAAAAAAATCTGGTGTGAGACACGCACACAACTTCCTTTTACAGTGATCTTATAATTAGTCAAAAATATGATTTTAAATTTTTAAGCATTTGTCAAAAATTTTCAAAAATTGCAAATTCTACGAAAACGGTACAAAATAGAGCGTTAGTTCAAGAAACAAATTTTCTCTAAAATTTTAAGCTGATTTCAAAAATTTAATAATATACAGGGTGTTTTATTTAAAATAGAAGTTAATAAAAAAAATAGAAAAAAATAAAATAAAAACATTTTAGATGTATTCAACTGGAAAATCACCTATCTCACATCAATACACATTAATAATGTAATAAAAATGTAAAGTTTGAAAAAAATCGTTAGTCATTTTTGAAAAAATCGTAAAAACTGAAAAATCACAAGAGTAAACACCATACTTCGTTTATACAATTTTCTTCAAAAGCTTGCTGGCGCATCTAGATAGTACACAAAACTTATATGAAGTTTCAACACCATACCTCTTTTCGTTTTTAAGATATTATGTTCACAGACATACACACAGACAGGCCAACCAGTGAACAAAAACATGTTTTTTGAAATCAGGGGACTCTAAAACGTGAAGATCTGTTGAAAACTTCGAATTTTTGGGCTGAATCCAATACTTCTTCTATATTAAAAGAAAGTAATAAATTGTGATTGATTACTTTGACAGAGTAGATGCCACATTAAGTAGTTCCAATGTTTCAAATTCAAGCCGCCACATACGAGATTTTTGTCTAAAATGACTTTGATGATTTTTTATAAATCAGGTGTTATGATCCATTCCACTACAACTCTATCTATTTACTTCCAGAAACTTTCTTTTTTAAAAATTACTTCATTCGTGTCTTAGTTTATTATAAACTGCAGTAAATAGGTATACATTAAAAAAAACAAATTTTCCTACGACTGCTTCTAAAATCAAGCTTTCCGCCTTGTTGACGTACGTCAAAAATTGATTGTTTTGAATCAGTTCATCGCGGCAGCCGTCCTATGTAAGTATATAATCGTGAATCGTAATACATAGCAACATACATACATTTTATATAAGCTTTCATGATTATATATACCTAAGTCGGCTAGTGGTCAGCTATTTGAAAACGTCAAAGTTGACAGTTGTAACTGTGAATTTGATTTAAACCTTTTTTCGCGATTTAAAGTTACTTGTGCTTTATTTTGTGTATTGTCAGTGTTTAAGTGTCAAGAAAAATAAGAAATGGGCGATAAAATATCCAATTCTGATGTAAAAATTTGCACGTCGCTGGAAATTTTAGAAATGGCAAAAAACACCAGTTTAAACCTATTTTCGAAAATTTTACAGTCGTAGGAAAATTTTGTATGCAACACGAGCGAAAAATGCATTAGCGTTCGTTCGAGTTTTTTCGGACCTCGCTTCGCTCGGCCCGAAACTTTCGAACTCACGCCTAATGCATCATTTTTCGCTCTAAGTGCATAAATAACTATTTTATTTTTGTTTTTTTAGATTTGATAAGTAGCATGTGACCGATAAAGAAGTTTTAAGCTTAATGCATTTTCCACCTTTGAAGAAAAAATAGCATGTTTTATGTGAAGCTAAAGTGACTTTTTGTAGCTTATCTGTATTTGACAAACCTACAGATTCTCGACAAAAGTATCGCATACTGTTTTTTGCCAACATCGAGATTCTTTAATAAATTTAAAAGCTCTCGTTATGCGGTCTTGTGCATCCAAAAAGATAAAGTCTACGCCGTTCTGGAAGCGACATTTCTCAAATTCGAAACTCAGCTCCATTCTTCCCGCACTTCGATGTTTTAGTGAATTGGGTGTCAAATGAAAGCTGTTTACGCGCTTTTATCCACTACAAATGTTTGCTCGCTTCTGCGGAAGGTGACAGAGGTCTTTAAAATTCTAAAAACAACAATAAATTGTAATTATTCAAAAATTTTTATATCTATGTTAACTTTAATGACGTAACTTTGCCAACTACTCGCAAATAGAGTATTCCAAAAAATGTGATTATTAGATACTTAGTAGTACATCTAAACCTAAAAACTTAAAAAATATTATTTGTGAAATAATTAGCTATAATCATATAAGAGAAAACGAAACATATTAAAGAGATATCATTTGCTGTCTTAAAACGCGTTGTTGTTGTTAAGCTAACATAGGTATAATTCAAAATAAAACGCGGCTGTATTTGTTTAAACTAGATAATATTACTAAACCAAGTACATGGGAATCCTTTAAACAGAAACAAATATATGTAAACTTAATAGCATTACATTTATTGTCTCAAAAATTTCATGAATATATTTCTTGGTGAAAATATTCAGACATCAACTTAATATAATAAATACTCCAGCATCATAGTATAGTAAAATACGTACGCAGATAGATATGGGGGTATTATAAAGTTAGGGATATACTCAATAGATATTTATGCATGGGCCAGAGGCCCTCGATCTGTAAGACAGAAGTAAAAAACATGAATATCTCCAGTGGTGCATACAATATTTTATTTATTAACATATACGTAAATTTTTTTTTGTAATACCTACTTGTAGGTTCTTTCTTTAAGAATTGTTTACTACTACGTAAGCAACCTCTTTACGGCCCGGCCGTAAAAAGTGTCTGTAAAGACCACGACCTGCTAAATTGTGTGCCAAACGTCAAGGTTTACTGTTGACCATTTTTTAAATACGAATTCTAAAAACACCCTGTATATTAATTAATTTGACTGGTTTTCTCAAAATCTTGTTTGAGAACAAGCAGGAGCGAAAATGCTTTGTCATTTACGCGTTATCCGAACTCAATCCGTGGACATACTGTATATTTGTACATATTGGCAACAAAGTATTAACTTAAACCCCCTGCCGCCCAATCACAGACCCTTTATAATTCTCTTTTGTTGTGTGAATGTCTCATAAATTTTAAATATTACGAACACAAAGAACTCGTTATAAAGGGTGTTCATTAGAATTTGTGGTCTAGTCGGCTTTGGAACTGATGAAGTCATGTCGTGCATTAAATCATATGGCTGATAACTGACACTGGTGACACTGTCAGTCAATGTTAAATTCGAGGTTAGCAGGTTAGGATTTGCGTCAGTCTGTCAAAACTGATGCAAAACCTAACCTGCTAACAACGAATTTGACATAGACTTACAGTGTCACCAGTGTCAGTTATTAGCCATATGATTTGATGGACGACATGACTTCATCAGTTCCGAAGCCGACTAGACCACAAATTCTAATGAACACCTGTTAGTTTGTAGTGAACATTAGTTAAAACGATAATGCAAACTATCTTCCATTCGGAAAATGTGTGATTGTATCACGTATCACTAAGCTGTAGTAGTATATGAAGTGGAATAATATTTATCCAAAAGTTTAACCACGTATATATTTAATATACAAAATGAATCATACCTAATATGAAAACTTCTGAGAGTTTATTAAATTTTTTAAATAAAAAATGTACAATAATTTCGATTTTAGTTAGTTATACCCCTAAGAAAAATCGTAATTTTCGTATAGTGTCTTAGATTTACAAGTTTATTTCAAATTATCATTGAAAATAATGTAGTAGATCAAGCAATGATTCCTTATAACTTTCCCTATACCGATGAAGCACTAGACTATACAATATTATTGCAAACGTCATTAGATATATTATTACTAATTGCCCAGGTATATTTATTTCAAAACAATGCACAAGGTGTTTTAAACGAACCTGGGGATAATAATATATGGGATTTAAATGTAAAGATCGTGTAGGCCAAGTGATGAAACCCCGCACAAACATGTTAACGTTTTTCTCGCTTGTGCACCACCATACAAAACAGTTTACGATAATTTAGCGAATTCCAAGTTTGTATACAATATTTTTTCTTTTGATATATGTGTCCATCCCGTAATGTAGATTATTTTTTTTCTTTATACTCTTACATTAGATCTTGTTCTCAAGATTTCATATTTTTAGAAAGCTTAAATTAAGCGCCAACTACACATATAATAACAAATAGGAAAATTTCCTTCACTCTCTATTAAAATGTTTAAAACTATGTATTTATATGCGAGGTAGTTAAACTACAAAAGGGTAGATTCCACTATCAGTAAAAAGTAACTACTATCAGTTCGAAATCTTTGATTACCCTTGCTAATTTTTAGCTACCCAGACCAAATGCATTTACGAGGCAAATTTGAAATTATTTCGATGCAATCCAATCCTGGAGAGAACTGCTTCGTTATGAGACGACGGGCGAAACGTGACGTTCGAGATATCCACTTTCCCCAAATTTAGAACAGCTAGGTTTATAGGCAAATTTTTCGTGCACTTTTCGGGATGCTGAAGGAATTTTATTAGTTAATTATTTAAATAATGGAGGCACCATTACAGACCAATATTATTTATTCAACGTCAACAGCAAGACTACGCAGGATCAGTTAAAAAATAGGAAAGGTTGAACCACCTGTGTTTTTGCGTCAAGGAAAGTCGTCTCATAAAAGTAATCGTACCAAATTTAAATAAGTATCTATATATATAAGCGAGTTGATTTACAACTGTCGTTGTCTCTCGCATCCTATCTAAATACAAAAAACACGTTTAAGTCTTTGTTTAAGAGTTGTGGTCGTGGTTTAGATTATGGGTTACGAATTGTAAATCATAAATTAGTACAGAAAAGAAGTTCAACCGAGATTATTTATTGGGTAAGATACTGTGGGATAATGAAGCTTGAATACGTATCAGCACTATAAAGATAAAATAGTTATTTTGTTACGGACATGGAAAATGCATAGAAAATCGGAGGTTGCCATATTAATTGTTGAAATGGAAATTAATAGAACGGCAAACAACGAATAAAGTTAATCAAACAACAGAAATAAGATTGTTTTGAAAAAATATCACTAGTAGGATACCATGGTTAGACAGGTTCTTAAAATAGTATACTACACAACAAGTTTAGGAAAGTAAAGTTTTACTAAGCGAATATAGCTTGACTGAGTACGAGCGAACGAAGAGAGCGAGTAACTTAAAAAGCTATATAAGTTTAGTAAAACTACCTTTTTTACGAAGTGTGTATACTATTTTTTCTACCCGCATGTAAATATTCTGTTTTCTTCACAATCCACAGAATGGACAAGTAAGCAATTGTAGTTAACTGAACGAATATGATTTCATATCCACACACAGGTAGATATGAAATGCACCAATCACAAATCAGTTTCCAACTTTCATTTATTGTTTGTTTTTTATGGGCACGCCCTGCTAAATTGAGTGTGGCAAACGTGATTTTGTTGTAAGATATCTTATTAATTAACATTGAATAAATTTTCTTTTAGTTTTCAATTTTTTCTATTGATAGGTCGTAGAAAAAATACACTCGAGTGGAATGTCCACTCTCGTACAAACTACTATTTCGCATTTTCTATTAGTATTTATAAACAAAAATTTATATAAAAGCATTATTCCACATGTCCATTAAAAAAGGCGGCTGTGGAAATTCAAACGTATAGTCTGTTCACTAAACGTAAAAACACAAAGTGGCCTTTGATTTCTAAAATTTCATGAGTGTACTTCCAAAATGCATCTTTTGTCTAGGAATGTACTTACAAAAAGTTACTAAAACAAATAGGTTAAGAGTGTGACATTTACTCTGTCATAACTACTTTTAAGGATGTTAAACAAATATTGGATACTATTGATGTAGCATTTATTAATAAGTATTTTTATTACATTTTATAAAAGTTCAGGCAAGAATTTCCTGAATAGTATGTACCTTGACACTGAATTAATGATATTTGTTAATTGTCATTTTTAAATTCAAAGTCACCTTTATGCAGGTATGGAAACCTTTGCAAAACAAAATACAGAATTCCTAGCAGACAAATTTTACGTATAAGCCAACTTAAAAAAATTATATGTTTTTGTGTTTACTGAATGGCCTATATGAATAATATGTTGGTGGCACTGTAAGTCTATGTCAAATTCGAGTATAGCAGGTTAGGTTTTCCGTCAGTTTTGACACAAAACCTAACCTGCTAACCTCAAATTTGACTCAAAATGACATAAAACCTAACCTGCTAACCTCGAATTTGACAGTGACATTACCACATAGTAAAGTGACATTGCTGTGCACTAAAGTGTCACTTTATTAATCGATTTTGAATTTAGCAAAATAGCACATTATTAGGCAAAATGCGAAAAAATCGTTTACTAAAAAAAGTTACGGCGACTATTGCATACATCTGCCAAATGGTATCATTTGACCAATGACTTAACCCGCTTTTTTAACTTTTAAACCAATCAAAAACGACTTGCGTCGATAATTATTGTTATATAACACCTTATCGGTAATACTCCACCTTACTTATTAAAATGATGATTCGTTACTTTTTTTAATCGATTCAAGCAATAGTCACCCAAAATATATTGCATGCATAGTTCCTTGCTTCGATAATGCTGACCAGATTGCACTCCCGCTGGATTGCTTAGATAAGTTCTTACATATATTGCAGACCAATCCAATTTTATTATTTTTAATCACTTGAGTCAGTTTAACAAATCAGATCACACTCGAAGTGAAAATAACCCTAGGGTGATTTTCAATTACCATGGGAACTATCTAATTAAATTTCAGTAGTATCCTATGAAAAGTTGGTGGCACTGTAATTCTAAGTCAAATTCGAGGTAAGCAGGTTAGGTTTTCCGTCAGTCTGTGTCAAAACTGACGCAAAACCTAACCTGATAACCTCGAATTTGACATAGATTTACAGTGCCACCAACATATTACTATAATGAAGTGTCAAATTAATTTGTCAGAAAAATGGCTAATTTTATTAATAACTTATCTTCCCGAATTCACCGAGGCCAGTGATAAATCCTTATAATTTTGACAAATAATATCCCTCAAGTGCGTTGCCTTTAAGAAATAGCCCTCGGCTTCGCCTCGGGGAATTTCTAGGCAAGCACTTTGGGGTTGTTTTTTGTCAAAATTATTGCGGGTGATTATCACTGCCCTTGGTAAATTAGGTATAGCTGAAAATACGCCCTGCAGCTTCGCTGTCGGGACATATTTTCATCGCAATCCAGCTGGTCGTGCAATCTGACCAGTATTATCAGCAAGTCACTATGCATATTAATATTATGAAATGATGATATGATGATATGACATGAAGCAGTTATCTTATTTTGAAGATGAAATGTCTTGCTTATAACGTTGGTGGAGAAATGCACCTTAGATAGATCGTACAGTAAAAATCCTATAACATAAAATCGTTGCTCTCTTTCTTTGTTTGTATGTTTGTATGTATCTTTGTTCGCTTTCTCTCCCGAAGATACTGGACCGATTAAGTTGTATGATGGCTTAAAGTTTGCTAATTTTTAGACTTAGATCGTAGGCCGGTTTTTATTTACAAAAAAGTACGAAAAAAAATTAATTTAATTAAATCCTCTAAACAGGGGAGCGAAGCGCTGTCGCCGTGGGCTGCGGTGCGACAGCTGCTGTCGCCGTGTGCTATTGGCTCGGGTGATTCTGTATGTTCATATATCTTTATAGCAGCGCATTTTTCAAACAAGCCAGGTTGGTGCAGAAGTAGTGTGCTCGCCTGCCACGCAGGCGACCCGGGTTCAATTCCCGGCCGATGCATCCTTTTTTTAAACATTTATATTAATGAATCTCTCTTAAATTAGCGAACCGAAGCGTAGTTCGGGTGACTCACTAGTATTGTATAAGTAAACCCAGGACAATATAATATATTATGCCACAAGAGCAGAAAACGAGTATTAGCAGCCCGCGGGTATTAGCTTCCCGAGCGAGCGAAGCGGAGCTAAGGGTTGATGCGTTTTCTGCATGTATGACAACTGTTTTTCGCTTTTCATTAAAAGCAAAAAGAAAAAATATAACAAAAATCTGTAATTTTATAAATACAAACAGCATTTAATAAGAAACGAACAATTTACGGAAGTATTTATTATATTAATAATTAATGTTAATTATCCCTTTGAGCACAATTAATTATGGATAGTAATACCAGAATCGCTCTGTATATTGTAAGTAGATTCAATCCATCAACTGTTTTGTTTGTCACTGTAAACGTTCTTTTAATATTATTTTCTGTTTCTAGAACTGTAGCAATCAATGCGTCTCCTCTATTACCTACGTAGTTAACTTTCATATTCAACAACTTATTTCGACAACAAGCTCCGTATAGTCCCATAATAGACAATCTACAATGCAATGTTAATAAAAAAATAATTTATCTTAATTTATTTGTTTACTTTTATCATACAAATTCTGAATCATCTGCTTCCTGAACAAATTGAATGCATTGTTCTTGAGTCAAAGTTTTTTGTTTCAAAACTTTATGAAAGCTATCAAAATAAATACTTTCCTTGACTTTGAAAGTGCTTTTCAACATTGAAAATTCAGATCATAGTGTACCTGCATTTATAATCTTTCATCTTTCGGATACACAAGTAAGTAATGGCTTTTTCTATTTTTGCTTTCTTGAACAATTCATAGTACTTCTTGTAACGTTGTCTTGACTTTATAGATAACAAATTCAAACATATTTGTTGTCTGTTTTGATTCCAAACTTTGATTTAATCTCATGTTTAATGAAAAATTATGTGAAACGTCAAAGTGCTCAAATAACAGTCAAAGGTGTCTTGATTGTGAACAATTACAAAATCGGTTATGAGTTTTTCGCACACCCAGATACGAAATTGGCAGTTTCCATACAATCAAGTAGTCACGAAAAATAATAACATCATTCACTTAGTCTTTATCATACCGAACGTGATTGTTATGTTAAAATTTACAATTCACAGTTATACAGTGGGCCAAATATGTCGTTTTAACCTAAAAACTACAGAAAATATGTCGTTTTAATTTAAAAGCTACTGTCATTTATTAAATTACAAAAATGTGTCTTTTTGTGGTCGTGGGAAAAATAGCGTACATAACTTTCGAAAGTGTAGCGTATTTTCGTGTTTTAAGTCACTCGGCTTCGCTACGGTTCTCCTCGTTTCTCAAATATACTCGCACGATATATGCCGCTTTCGCAGCTTGTTATGTAATATACTATAGCGGCCCAAATTGTATGTTTGTTAAAATATAATATTCTTGAAGCAAATTACAAGTATAGGTACCATGTTATATTAATTTTCTTCGTTAAGTCGACCAAGTGGTATGCGTTCTCTGACATTTAAAGGTCAAAATTTTTGTTTTGTGGACAACATTGGAAAAGCGTAATTGGAGTTATGTTATATTACTAAACCTGCAAATTTAATACATAAATCTAGCTACTTAAACAGCTACCGGAATTACAACAACGTGACTATAGGTACATAACGCTTTAGCTATAATTTATATGAATAAATATACAAGACGTTAAACTTTAATTCGACAACGCCGCCTTTCCCTACATGGATCTAAAAGTCAACATTTTGAGATAAATTTGTTACAATCTGTTGTTGATACTATTTGTATTAACATTGTCGTGACAGCGTTTCGAAACAGTAGCTCACTGAAACAAGTATCAGAACTTCACTTGAACAGGAATTTAAATCTGGCGCACTTTCAGATAGAACTGCATTTCTAGACCACACGTAAACCGCGAAACTTGTAAAAATCTATAAAATAAATCAAGTAAATTGTTACAAGAGGCACGAGGTGCTAACACAATAAAAGTTTATGGGTTTCACGGTTT
Source organism: Agriotes lineatus (assembly GCA_940337035.1). Lineage (NCBI taxonomy): Eukaryota > Metazoa > Arthropoda > Insecta > Coleoptera > Elateridae > Agriotes > Agriotes lineatus. The sequence continues at coordinate 75,770 of CALNHX010000708.1, read as the reverse complement.
CAATGAGGCGAGGCATTTATTTGTCATGCACATGAAACCCGCTATTTATTGCTAAGCGAGTGTTAATAAAATTTCATATTTAGGTGCGACCGAAACTAGATACAAAGAACCGATGCATGCGCTATAATGGATATTTATGATAACGCGCTAGCATAGAAATATTTGCATATCCGTTGTGTTTTATGCAGGTTGGGATTGCGAAAGCTTGATATATTAAACCCGAGCTTAATAACGTCTTCGCACTTGCGTTTCGCAACAGCGAAGTCGATCGAAAGTTTTCCAGGGTTTCTTGATTGAATTATCGAATTTTCGTCACATCCGGTCGCCGGTGAGCGTTGATGAAACACTGTTAACCTATAGCTGACAGCTAAGTGCAATTTATGTTTGTCAGTGCACGGCTGCGGCTAAAGTGTTAGTGTATACGGCCTTCAACTTTGTAAATTCGGTCAAATATCATTCTTATTTATCAAGAGAACTTACATGCTAACGCGATTACGCAATGCCTCTTTGAAAAACCAACAATTAGTCATACGCCACAAGGCGCACCGTTTCTTTTTGCCTCTGCAGGTGTACGCACATTCTGAATAATCAAATCACTTCTTCAACGTTACATTTACTATCGATAGACGCTCGCACGCACGCAGCGAGGTCTCTCCTAAGTAATGAATGCAGCATGTCCTATCATTTTAGGACCCAACCTTAAATTAAAAGGTATACGTGTTTTCTTGTAGATAAACATCATTGATTTTGATTTAAGGTTTTTCCTTCCAAATATTTCTTCTCGGGTGTTTTTGTAATTGTACCTTCATTTCAAGAGCTTCTCGATTTACCCTCTTGCATCGTTGTTGTGCTGACCATTTGAATAATTGAGTAATTTTTTATTCTATTGTCACCCCCATGGCAGTGGTTGAACTGTTATAAATCTTTCGAGCATATTCTGTTGATAACGGTTTCGTTTGCGTGCATTACCTTTCTTATTGATTTTCTTGAATAATCTGATGGCAGTCTCCCAGACGTGTGACCTATAGGACGATATAGGCTGTTCTATGGATATATATTCAACTTTATTTGTACCTTCACGCAGAATTAAACTATTGTTCAATTTTTTTGATTTCTTCGATTCTGTTAGTTGTTTCCTCTAACCCAAATTCTGCGTTGCAGTTCAGATATCTAAATCGGTAAAATTGATGTATTGGGATATTTTCATCTATTAATATGGAAACCGTAATTACGGAATTGACAACTAGATATTCGATATTTACAAATAATTACACGAGAAGTCATTTTTTATTCGGAAAAGGCTAAAAAGGCAAGTATATTATGGAGGAAAAAACTGACTTGAGCCTAATTTACAAATATAATCTAACAATATTATTTTACAATTTTTGTTTGTTTATTTTGGAGTTAGTATCACTGCTGTGCATTACACAAGTTGAAAATGAAAGAAAGGCTGTTTATTAGCAGATACAAAGTTTGCCCTAACTTTATGCGCTGCCATAATAACAAAAACGCTTTAAAATAGTTGATATTATGTTAGGTTAATTTCTATTCTTAACGCCGCTTGTGCAAATCTAGTTGGTTCTCGTAAGATTCAGTGCACGATGTAACCCAAAATAGCAGCACGATTTTGGCATTCGACTTTAAGTGTTGGTGCCAGCACGTCGACGAGACGGGGCAATGCGCTCGTAGTTCCCGGCTGCACTCGCCTTCGGCGAGATCGTCGCTTCCCGGTGTTTTGATATTGAGTCGAGGATGTAGCTTCGCTGTCATCCCCCAAGCTGCAGCGAGGTCGTTTGACGTTTGATTGAAATTCAGCTATGGGTGTTTCAATATTGTGTGACAATAATTGCCGCAGGTGGTAATGCTGTTGTGATTCGGGACTGTGGTATTTTTGCAAGCATAACGTTACTGGTTGCAGGACAACTCGATTTAATTCGGATTTATTAAGTTGTGCTATGCATATTAAAACAGTTCGGAAATTCCATATTAAACCGTTTAGCCATCATCGTTCCCCAAATATCGATTTTATATCGGAGTAGAATACCACATGTCTACGAATTTCTTCTATCGAACTGAGAACTTTCACCACCGTCAGCTACTTGTTGTGGGATCTCCACCCAGGTTTATCCTCTCGCCATTTGGGATCAGCTCCCACTGACCTGGTAATGACGCCTTTGTTCTCGATTGTTCTAAGTAACTAAGTAACCGACGTCTAGCTCACCATCTTTCGTGCAACTCTGATGACGTTACTTCAAGGTTAGAGACGTCGTGAAGACCTGTGCAGACACCCTAATTAATTATGGACATACCCCTAGTTTGAAGTAGCAAACAAACCCAGGTACTCCAAACTGCCCTTGTTGTAGCTGAAAGCTAACTGGGGTAAAGCATTGTTTCGGGTTATTTTTGTTTTGTTTTACTAACGATTTTGAGTTGTAATAATTAATGTTAAAAGTTAAATTATCATTATCAATATTAATTACTAAGTTCTATTCTACGTACCATCGATACAATCTTTGGAACATAAATTGGTGGTTGTACTTATCCTAGGTTACGATCATTTAATTAGCAAAACTTCAACTAAATTAAAATTGATTAACAAGAGGCACGTGTTTTCACTTCATTAGCCTTTACTACCCATTAAACGCACACCCAAGATATACAGCATGTTCATGGAAGGCGGTGACATTTTTTTAAAAATGAATCTAGGTCTAAAAACACGTTTTGTTACTATTGAAAATTACCAAATAGTTAAGACTGTAATTGAATTCAAATAATGTACAACTACAAAATATGTTTAAGATTATTTCCATTAGTTGTAATATGATAAGGATATGTAGGATTTTCGCGAAGGTACTATCTGATAGATCTTCTTCTACGTAATACAAAATTTTTTCAGTTCTTCTTTCACTTAACAGTTCGCACTTTGTTCACCGATATTTAAATAACTTTGCTTAAGCCTACGTTTCTCGTAAACATTGATAGATTCTGTGAAACGTTTTTACGTTGGCAAGCTACGATTAGAAAATCTTTCAGAACAGACTTCTTGCTTCGTATCGACTTCCATTTGCAAGTCCATACACAAAGTGCATATATTCCATCTCCATAAGATGAATTTCGCATTTTAACAAAATAAATTACTCGACGATCAAAGTCAGTGTCAAGTAATTGGCAATCCAGGGTAACATTAAACTATGGCATGCATTGTTTAGAATTCAATATATTCTCTTGGAAATATAACATGATTTATGATTAATACACAAAGATATTCGTGGAACCGCAGCTCGGTTTCACTTGTAGATACAATCGATACTAATGAAATAATCATAGCATTTGTTACATTAATACTGATAATATCGTACCAAATATTTTACCTAGATAAAGATAGAAGACAGTTTTTCTAGAATTCTACTAGATAGAAGATAAGATGATGTAGTTATCTACAGATAAAAGTCCATATAATTTAATGATTTTAATTTTAACTTTCCTCGCACAAAGCAAGTATTGTGTTCATGAAAAAATCACCTTCCAAGAGTTTTTCAGATCTTCGCGTTTCAGGGTCCCTAGATGACGAAAAAATGTTTTCTCAATTTCGTTTGTCCGTCTGTCTGTCTGTCTGTCTGTCTGTCGGTCTGTCTGTATGTCTGTATGACTGACCGTCTGTTGGCGGTATAGCTCGAACACTATTTGTTGGAGGAAGACGATATTTTGCATGCGGATTAGATATCTACCTGGCACAAAGCCGAATATACTTCCCATCACATATATACAAAGTGAGCACCTTAACAAAATAAAAATTTGTAGATTTTTGCTTTAACTCATAAAGTATTAGTTAGTAAACGAAGCATTTTGCATTTAGCTCAAGTTTTTACTTCTGACGAAAATAGGTATATTTTGGAAACAATATATACAGGGTGCACACCTTAAAAAATTAAATTTCGTTTTTACTTCTTTTTACAATAAAGGAAGTACTATTGGATTCACCCCAAAAATTCGAAATTGAGTTTTCGACAGATCTTCACGTTTTAGAGTCCCCTGAACCCAAAAAACATATTTTTTTTCAATGGTCTGTCTGTCTGTGTGTCTGTGAACAAAATATCTCAAAAACGGAAAGAGCTATGCGTTGAAACTTTATATACAAGTTTTGTACTATCTAGATGCGACAGCAAGCTATTGAATAAAATCGCATAACCGGAAGTATGGTGTTTATTACCCTTGTGACTTTTCAGTTTTTTTCGATTTCTTCAAAAACGGCTAACGATTTTTTCAAACTTTACATTTTTATTGCATTTTTAACGTGTATTGATGTGAGATAGGCGCTTTCCAGTTGAATACCTTTAAAAGAGTTTATTTTGTTTTTTTTTCTATTGTTTATTAACTCCTATTTTACGTAAATAGAACACCCGGTATATTATTACATTTTTGAATTCAGCTTACAATTTCAACTAACGCTATATTTTGCACGGTTTTTGTAGAATTTGTATTTGTTGAAAACTTTTGACAAATGCTTAAAAATTAAAATCGAATTTTTTGGCTAATTATAAGATCCCTGTAAAAGGAATTGTGTGCGTGTATCACACCAGATTCTTTTAATATTTTCAAAATTTTGGTTTCAAAACTTCCACTTGCAAGGGACTATTTCGATATCGACAACCGTAAAGAATACCAGTAGAATTAAATTAGGGCAGAAACTGCGCTTAGAAACCTATTTTTGACAAAATTCTAAAACCTTTTAAAGATTAATTGAAGTCTGGTTTTAGATTTTCATGTGTTTTCATAATTTTCGAGATATTAATACTATTAACTTTCTAATTTTGGCTATGGCTATGACATCCTTGGAAAGGATTTATTTTTATCTTTTCACTGATGTACAACTGGTTACACTTATTTTCATAAATAACCGAGATTTATGGAAAATATATTTTGATAGGTCATAAGCGAATCAAAAATCAAATATAAATATAATTGTAAAAATGTCATAGCCATTCTAGATGTGCGTTTTAAATGAGAAAACTAATACCAATACCTCAAAAAACAAGTAATATCTTATACCAGATTTGAATACTTTTTTTAAAAAGTGTCTATATTCTCAAGCGTTTTCTCAACTTTTTAAATATTCAATAACTATGGAAAGTGTATATACGTTGTAGTTCCATAATTGCTATTATCAGAGGTGATATAGTAAGTAGTAGGCATATTATCGATGATTCATTTTTATGAATGTCATGAGTACGAAGAACGAGTTGTATTTGTTTGCATTGAGATTATAACGAAATAATGCTGGTTAAAAAATGATAGATTATTAGAATTGTAATATGGTGATTTAAAATATATACCAGAAATATCGTAATACTATTTTATTACTTCAGTATCACTGCTAATGATCGCTGTTTCGCCCCAAAGCATTTTTGTTGCCCTTTATACTTAAAATGTACGATATAACCTAAAAATCTGAGAATTCTAAATTACCAAATTGATAATAGCTGGTCGTTATATTGTTGGTATGGTACAAGGTCCTATTGGCCAGTGTCTTAAATTTAAGAGTTGATTGGATAAAAATTTAATTAATCATATTCCCACGTTAATATATCAAAGTTATGGTTGTTTTTTAATTTATGCCCTATTTCTAAAGTTATACCGTTATAATTTACAGAATTTAAGTTTTACGTAAACAATACTTTCAAATTCATTTTTATAAAACTGTGTTAATGTTAATAGCTTCAACTTTTTAAGTCATCGTTTTCTTCACTAGTATGTAAGTTCAAACAAAACGACTTTTTATTTAATTATACAGTAGTGTATAGTTACGAAAAAATAATTATCTTTTAATCTTCTTAAAGTGTATTATGCTATTTATTTACATTTTGTATATTGTTATTACAATAATACTTATAACTAAGTTATTATACAGCACCAGTAAAGCCCTAAACATCGTTCGTCTTTTAATGGAGATGAACAAGTTTTTTTTTCAATTTCTATTCTAATTTAAGTTAAACATCTTCCAGACATGGATACTTAGTTTATAAGTAATTCAGGGTTATATGCTCGCAAAGAAGTTCGGGAGTTCTGCAACTGGGCAGATATACTGTAAAGCAAATCAACGCAATTTTCTTGCAAGTAAACCTTTTAGCCACAATTCTACCAAAAAGCTATTACCTACTAGTGCGAAGCCTTGTACTGTTGATGCAGGTGCATCAAGAAGTGGGGTGCTACATTGGAAAACATTTATAGTAGTACAATTAAAATGTTGAAAACCAAACAATCCGGTTTTTATATGCGTTACCTCGATCTTTCTAACGAGCTGAGTTAGGTTAACATTGTAATCACAATGTAATTTTATATAACCTTTACAATTAATAGTGTTACTTTTGAGAATTCCCATTTTAAATATTGAAATAGGTTTTCAGCCCGAGGTATACTTCATATGAATATGTATTATTTAAAACGAGAAAACGCAATTTAATTTTTTAATTATAAGTGATAGTTGAAGTAGCTTTTGGAATTAGGTCGTCGATTGTCACCCTTTTCAGCAGCTGTTATGAGTAATTTACTTTGTAGATAACTGTGAGAACGGCTGTAGATGTTATTATTTGTGACCATACTTATTAATTAATAGTTTAGTCGATCTCTTAATATTATAATATTGTAAAGATAGAGGTTCTTCTATAATACGTATAAAAAGAAATAATCACTCTTAAAATCTTTCAGACTTCCACACTAGTATTTGAAATGCTTTATTTCAGTTTTACTTAATATAAAGAACCACTATTGATTAATAATTTAAATATATGGATTTATCTTTGTACAAATCAACTAATATTTCATTGATGTAATTATTCATTTAAAAATACGTACTATCTGTATAAAAATTACTAATGTAATTTTGTTCCAATGGTATGGCAACTGCTGCTATTAGGTTGCTTCCTTAACTGTAATTACAGTCAATATACTCCTTGATGATAACAGAAAGAAATAAATCATTAGATACATTAGGTTAAGGTGTCATATTTAAGTAGCTAAAATATGACCTCTATTTTCCCGAAGGGCATTTGAGAAATCCTCTTGATCTGGGCTATACAATTAGTGTCGTGATTTTTCTAATCTTGAGTAGTGGCGTAGCTATCAAGAAACGTAAATAAAAGATAGCGTCCAAACTATGCAAGATTTGTTGTAGTGATAAATATAACATACCAAATAATCTAGATATAAAAAGGCCGATAATATGTTCAGAACTACATCGTAATTTTTTTTTACAACTATGCATATATCTTTTTATTTATTTGAAATTTAATTGAAAAGTAAACACTTACATGAAAATCACACATTATTTCAAAATATTTACCTTAACCTTTGCATAAACCTGTGTACAATAAACAATTAATTGTTTATTTTATAGTTTTGTTAATTACTGAGTACCTTTCGTTTTGCAGTGTAGGCGGATGTTGTAACTATCGACAGGCGTTTAAGTTAGAAAAAATTTCATTGTAAAAAATACGTGGGGAATATTAATAGTCGTGTAAATAATTGTAGTCTAATTTTTCATCTTTAACAATTAATTAAACATATAACATAACCTGTAAAATAAGGGTGTATGTTGTATTTTTATACACTAATTAAGAATTAGGAATAATATTTTAAACATCGCTTCATCGCACTGATAAAGTTATTATAATAAATACTTTATTCTTGATCTTTTAACTTCCAGCCGCAAGCAAAGAATCCAGGTCAAGCTTTTTGTATATGTAATATTCTAGTTGATTATCAGGCTATAAATCATCTTTATACGAGTTTTGTGTTAAGAAATGCTTATACACTTCATTAACACGATTCATATTTTAAAATTCTAATAGGAGCTGATGCATACTCGAAGATTGCTATCCAGAATGCAGTGATGCCTTAACAAGAGGTCTTTACTGTTATTCGAAGTTGATTATTATAAAACTGTATCCAGTCCTTCCTATTCTTCCAATCTTCCTCTGCCTGCTAAGGTCACGGTCTTCTGTATTTGATTTTGTTATGTAATTGGTACATGAATATTTTTTGTCTATCGTTCTTCGTTAACCTCCGTCTATTGTAATTTCAATTTTTTAATGTACTCAGGAAGAATGCCATGAGTATTTGTATGTACGAGTATGGATTAGGGATGGGCGCGTGACGTGAAAAGAGTCGTGTCACGTCGTGTCACGTCGTGAACGTGACTAATATTTGAAAATCGTGACGTTAACGTGAGTGAACGTGAGTGAAAATTTCCAAGGCGTGATTCACGTTTCACGTTAATTTCACGTTAAATATTTAGTAACGAATAAAAACTGCAGGGTGCAGCAACTTTTAAATTCATTAAATCACAAATTGTGCCAAACAAGTTACATTATGTGGCTTTATTTTTGGACCCTAATTATAAATCCTTAAAGTTCATACCTTCACATAAAAGAGAAGATTATAATGCAAATAAAACTATAGATGATAATGGTGAAATACATAGCAAACGACTCAAAACTGGTACATCAGCATCAGATTCTTATCTTTATAGGTACACTTAGAGATAGCTCTGACGATGACACATGTAAATAGGATGATGTCGAAACAAAACTAAATTAGTATGTTAAATTAAAATTCGGTTGACATTTTAGGATTTAGGAAAAACAGTGTAAATACGCCACTGTTAAAAAACTTGAGAAATTTTAAACATACCGGCAAGTTCCGCTACAAGCCAAAGAGTATTTTCTACAGCTGGGCGAATGTTAGAAGAGCGCAGAATTCGACGTAACGCTGAAAATGTTGATTACATATTACTTTTAAATCAACATTTTAATGTGTAGATGTGTAGATGAACTTATTATTCTAATAAAAGTAATGGTTTGTTTTTTTATACTCGGCTAACGCTGAAACTGTTAATTACGTTTTATTATTAAACCAAAAATGTATTGTGTAGATGTGTAGATGATATTTTTAAAGCAATTTATTGTGTACTTGTGTAGATGAACTTATTCTAATAAAAGTAATGTTTTTTTGTATACTCGCTTTAACGCTGAAAATGTTGATCCTTGTACGTAAAGGTACTTTCAAACCAACGAATTAAAAGTGTTGCCTAGCAACATATACCTTCTGTACTCATACCAATAAGGGAAACGTCAATTCCAATGACAGCTTTTAGTATTAAAAGTAATGTCTTTGAAGACAGCCGCAAGAAATATATTTGCGAGAAATCAGTATTTATCCATTGTCGAAGTTAATGTAGTCAATTTTCATTTTTTTCTTTTTATGTCAACTATTCTGATTGCAACATATCACGTAAATTATGTCAGGTGCAAAACATATTTTTAGTTCTCTTTAGGGTTTTTTCATTGGTTTTAAATTTGAACATCCTGTTCTATCTGAATTTAAATTTTGAAATAAAAGCTGCGTGTCACGTCGTGAGTGGCGTGTCACGCCGTGAACGTGAGTGAACGTGAGCGTGAACGTGGGTGAACGTGACTCTTTAAAGCAAGCGTGAAACGTGCGTGAACGTGACTGTTTAAAGCAAGCGTGAAACGTGCGTGACGTGAGCGAAAATTCACTCACGCGCCCATCTCTAGTATGGATATACAGGGTGTCTCTAAAATATGTGGACAAGAGTCACGTTTCTGATGCAACATATTAGGATTGGAAGTATACATTCGTTAAGCACCATTGCTTTATGATTCTATGGTATATAAACAAATACATGCTTTAAAATGGCTGCCTCTCTAACCTTAAGCTTCTTGTAACTTCAAAATGTTGCCATCTTGTTGCGATGTCAGTAACTGATTTAATGTAATAAATATGACTAGCAGTCCAGTGAGACAAATGTCTCATTTAATAAAACCAAAAAGAACGTTTTGCAAATAGAACGCGAATTCACCACACGTACGTATATGACGTCATTGTTGGTAGCAAACTACCAGTCGCATTCGCCTTGATAAAATATGCCTAGAATCTAACCTAAAAAGTTAGGATTAGGATAATTAAGATAATAATTAGTGTTAGAGACTGAAATTCGGTTCCTGACCTGACATGACCATTCCAAACATATAACTTTAATAACTTTTTTCTCTATCTCTTACGGTTTGGCTGCTGAAACAGCGTCCCAGAAAAAGAAGCGTCCCAGACAGACGGAAATCACGTGATTTCTCGAAAACCGGAAGTGTCACGTGACTGAAATTCGGTTCCTGACCTGACATGACCATTCCAAACATATAACTTTAATAACTTTTTTCTTTATCTCTTACGGTTTGGCTGCTGAAACAGCGTCCCAGACAGACAAAACAGCGTCCCGGACAGACACGTCTATTAGATAAAGGATTATGTAACTTTCTGTTGTTTATATTTAAGCACACTGGCAGTGAAGCGCTATATACTTCACTCAAGTAGTTGATAAATTTAAGTTTCTTTAAACTATCACAATTTTAACAGAGTAAATACTATCGGTCAGGGGCGGACTGACAATAGTTTAGTGGCGCTACATCTTAAGAGTAGCAGGCCACAAATTACTGCAAAGTGATGCATACGGTTCGTGGGGCACTTCAGCGCGCCGTCGATGTAACACTTTGGAAGGTCGAGATCATTGTAATTTTAAACTTAAAAAAGATTATTCTCGGGACGTTTAACTTACCTAACTTAAAATGTAATAGATGTTATTAAATAAATTATATTTCTTCGCTTTTTGTACTTATTGCAACTGTATGTCACTCCGAATGCTGCAAACACGCGAATTCGAGAACGACTTAACCTATCAGGATAATTTTCGCGCGTTTTCGTGTGGAATATGAATGCAAAAAACTGAAAAATGGGCGAGTGGGTCGCTTTTTTCTTTGTAGGTATTTTTCTATTTGTATTCGTGTCACCAGTGATAATAGACACGTTAAGCGGTACCAACTGCGCTCTCAGATTGGTATAGTGTGAACACTAGTGAACAGCCGAACCTGAGGTTGCGAGTTCGAATCTTGGTACCGGTAATTTTTTTTTAAATGATTGAAAGATGTAGAGGATGATTTTCATCCCTTGTCACCTTTAAATCTATAATGCCACATTATTGGCATGTTCGTTTAGGCTTCGTAATTATTAGTTTTCGTTTTCTTTTGCGAATTATCGTTAGCTCAAGTCGCCCCACATATGGTTCGATAATGTATATAACATAATATCATAACGGACACACCACAATGTAATGACTATTAGCGGGTAATTTTACTAGGGTAGTTTACCGCTGGCACCAATGCAGTAAAATATAGGTACCTGTGAATTCTAAGATATTTTGGATAGCGAGTTTGAAGACTGCTTTATTATTAAATTACTCTACAGTGACATGATCATATATAAAGGATTGGGCCGATTGATTGAAAATTAGAAATTGTTTAACTTAATACATGAGAAATTAAAAAATAATATGGTGTTTAACAAAATAACATAGTGAACTACAAAATAATCTGATCAAAATCCTCTTAGTAACTTAAACCAACAACAAACATTTTGGCTGAATAAAAGCACTACATAAATTATGAATAGCTCATAGTTACAAATCTAGTACAATTACATTATTTTCAGGATTCCCCAGAAACTAAGAGTAAACGACATGTAGAGTCAGCAAAAAAGTTTAATTTTCCAACCTTTCGTTGTTCAAACGAGGTAGGATAGGTGCACCATTCTGTTAAGTACGAACGCAAAACGGTTGACTAAAATATTTAGAAAAATGGTTTAATAATTTCGAAGGTTTACAATTTAGGATACGACTTCATCTAGGGAGACTGAAGCACAACTGCATAATTTCTAGTTTAATTAAAGTTAAGCAGAGGTTTAATTTCCACATTTTGATTCGCGTTTTGAGAAGAAGCTCGGATCCTGAGAACCTGCGACCGAAGGTGCATATAAATAAGTTTTTAAGCCATTAATCGGTTGCTCCGTTCTTTACGTCGTAATTTTCCGTTTTGTCCAGTACAATTTCTTCTGTTCAATGCATTCGCGCTTAAATGCTTCCGTTTTGCAAATCACGAGAAAAATGGAGTATTTACAGTCACCTTTTAAAAGATTGCGTTAAGAAACTTAAGCCTGCTCTTTTTAATTAAATACGCTAGTTCATTTTCTGTTTACTCTATGCTCCAATGTTATCAAACTTGAGATTATAGCTTTACTTAAAAAATATTCGAATTATACGGATTAACTGTTTCGTACATACCTGGTAAAACACGATTATGATATACCCTCCCATTTTCTTTATTTTTAAATATATATTTTTTAAACTTGGTACACCTTATGTACTGAAGTATACAATCATACCGAAAAGAAAGAGATATAGATGTAGATATTTTTATTTTCGGGGAATTCTAACAGCAATAGGCACATATTTGGTTTTGCATAATATAAACACAATAACAGAAATATGAATGTCGCGTGGCTCTGGCAACCAAAAATAAGAGTATATACCTATCATGCTATATTATCAAACAATTTTTAATTATTTATCATCGCTCCAAGGAGTCGGCGCCAGCGGCTAGCGGGGTAATTTTTGAGCGGGCCACCGGAATCGTCACAGTATCCTAGTGGGCCAGTCCTCCACCCCATTGCTATCGTCTTGTTGATATTTAAACTAATATTCCCCGGTCTAATGTTCAAACACATTTATTTTTATGTATTTATTTATTTCGTATTCAGCCAACAGCCGTTAGGCCAATTATAGGCGTCGCTGTACATTTATGGGGACTTCCAACCCCACTAACGACTGTCATGATGTTATTATGACATCCGGGACCAACTATTTCCGTGGTAGCTGTACCATGAGGCGCCGGGAGAAGCAGCCGTGGAACTCCTATCAAAGTTCTGACCAGAAAGAGCGTTGCTTAACTCTACTGATCGAACGTGGACGCTTGTTCAAACTACACCACCCGAGACCTACACATCTTTGAGGGTTGCAATAAAACATTTAGGAAAGTATTATAACCTTACTTACTTCTTCTACTTCTTTCGGCGCTTCATTAGCAATAAATGTATAAGAGTTTTATAGTGATATATTTAAACAATTCAATATAAATTGCCATTCTAGGCCGGTGATGAGAATTTAAGAGATGTTAAACATAAGTGTGGACTTTGTTTACACCACTTTGATTCGGTTTGTTAAATTTAAATATCAAAAGCAAAACAACCAAACACTAAACATACGCAACCATTTTCTGGAGTGAATGTTTATTCACCTTTCGGTAACGAAAATGGGGTCAAATAGATTATGGTTATCTAGTTACACTATATTTTGCGCTATCCCGTCAGTTACTTTTTTATGTGACTACAGGTCTGTCATTTACTATTACAACTAACAGTATAATTGAGTTAACAATTTTTTGTTGTATGGGGTCAGATTTGATATTATTATCGTCTCTTGCGTTTAGTTTGTACATTTTTCAATTTACGAGAATTGTAGAATAGAAACCCATCTATGTTACAAAAATTGCATTTAAAAAGAAAATGAAAAAATTACCATGTGCATTAAGGCACTTATTCTATCATCACCAAGTGATGGATATCTTACTCTCAGTTGATGCAGTAGGCTCTGAATCTGGTTGTGGTTCATCCTTCGTACTCTATCTTTTATTTTAAAACTGCATGCATACTTTTTATATGTGGATATGCAATGGTGAAAACCTTCAACGCACTAAAAACGCACACTAATCTTGTTTAGATAGGTTTCTGACTACAACGACCTTTTGATACCAAAAATGTTAAACTTAAAATTGCATTTAAACGTTTTGAATTTATCATTTTGTTGGTTACAAATACGATTTACATCTAAATAATCCAGGATTATTACAAATATGATATGGCTAAAAAGATATGCGTTTTAAAAAAAATGGTAGGTAGGTACATAAAATAGTTGTCCCATTTACCGAATTCTGTAATGGTTAAAATTGAAGCACCTATTTCTGTAACATCCAGTATTTATATAGTCAAAACTGTTGAAAACAATTAGAGTTAGCAATGACCCCTTTATAAATTCTTAATAAATGTCACTTTCTTGAGTGTATTGTCCTTCTCTTAACACCATCAATTACTTATTGTAAGAGATGACAAAATTGATTCATATTTATTAGTGTAAAAAATAGTGTAGTATTCGTATAGTTCAAGAAATGACTTTTGTTTCCAGAACAAACGGAACCTTTAATAAATTTTATTTATTTCCGAGCGTCAATTACTGTCTGGTACTCAATGCTGCAGAAGACTTATTTGGTAGTCAAAAAATGCCACAATGAAATGCTTCATTGTACTCGAGAACTTTTTTCAGCACTTCTAACGTTGCTGCTTGTAAGTGGTATGAAGCTCCTTTTAGTTCAAAGCACTTTACCGAATCTATTCTACGATTGAAATTCATTTAGTTCATCCCCTATTTGAATAGTTATGACCTTAAACACATTTATGACCCTTTTCCCTTGTGAGATAATAATATTATCAACACGTTTTTTGTCAATTTTGTGGTATTTTTCTTCGATTGCATTTTTAAGAAGTGAAGATTTTATTTCGTACATCACAGTCTCAAGTAAAGTCGGCAACCTTTACTAAGCCAGTAGATAGATAAGTCGCTGTAGCTCGAGGTATTGGTGTGAATGAAAAATGCAATTTTTTAATTTTTCCAGCAGGTGTACTATAAAGGAGCGGCCATCTTTAATATCGTTGCCCATTAATTTTTGTTCAGCTCGACGCTAAACGTGTGCATCAAGGAGGTGCCATAATTCACACACGGCCGCATCTCGAGCAGCACAGATCCAAGGCTACGTGATTGCGAGACGTGGCACAGTTCTACCGGAGTAGGTGGCCGAATTCAGGTCCGGAGATCCGGGGGGATCCGGTCACTCACTCTGCACCAGTTTGCGGCCTGGCCAGACGACCGGGCACCGTCCGAACTCTATTTAATTATCGCCTTTCTCGTGTCTCAATCAAAATGCAACAATGTTGGGTATGAAAAATTACTCGTTGTATTGTTTGCTTCTAGCCAGATAGATACGTAGAAGTTTGCAAATAGATAGGGCCGTATCAGTATCTTACGAATTAGTACGTAACTTCTATATTGGAGTGGAGAAGGGTTAGAAGTAGAGCTTTTGGTTCTAGACTAGAAATTCTGAATTTGATTCCCCGCAGAAATCTAGTGCTGACTCCACTGCAATTTCCCAACCCGGCTTAGGCGATCATGGGTTCTCAATGCCTAAACCTCTCTAATGAAGAGCAATGGATGCCTCTGCAGTAGTGATATAATTAATACCAAGGCTGACGACAACGACCACCTCTACAAAGTGAGAATAGAACATAAGCTTCACCATGAGTTTATATCGCTGGTGGTTCTTTGGTGATAGTCATGCATTTCGTTTTATCCGTGTTGATGTTTATATTGAATCTTTCTGTTATCGAGTGAAATTCGTTGCAGATATTATACAGCGTCGTTGACATAATACATTATTTTTACTTCTTTAGTTCCCCATTCTTTATCATTCTGCTTACTTTCTTCACTTCTTGAACCGATTAAACAGCAAGGGTTCGACTGTCCCTTGAGGCAGTTCTATTGCTAATGGTATTTCTTTGGTGAGTTCATTATTAACCGTTATTTTTCGTAGTGTTACCTGTGTTAAACTAACTTATGATGAGCCTCATTTAATCTTAACTCAGATAAGTAATTATTTATAAACGTATGAAAAGTAGCATGTTCTCTTAATTAATGTAAGTTAAAGATCACGTATGTGGTTGATCGGCTTTGTCTAAAACATTGTTGTTCCTCACTGATCGAAGTTAGTCATTTAGTTTAGTTTTAATGATACTCGTAAATGGTTCTACCTACTATCGATTCAAGAAGTGTATCCATCTATAGTTCCTGGGATCCCCTTTCTTTCCTTTCCTGAAAGTAATGCTCTTCTCAAGTTTTTTTTTGTACAACGCCGCCAGTATACAGTTTTTCTGTGCTTACGAACCTGTATTCGCTGGTAATTTCGTCTAGTAAGAAGACGAGAACTAAATCGACGATACGGGTAAATAAACGAATGGCGCAACTTGGAAATTTGTTTCTTGGTTATCTATCATCGCATCGCTTAACTCATATTATTGAGATAACGTTATGTTGTGCCCTTGTATAATAACGGGTGTTAATTTAAATTCGTAATCAGGGTCCCCTGTGATACGTATTATACGTTTGGCAGTACTGAAGTGCATTGTCAGTCTATGTCAAATTCGAGGTGAATAGGTGAGGTTTTGTTTGTTATTTGACACAGACTGACCAAAACATAACCTGCAGATCTTGAATTACGAATTTAAATAAACACCCTTTATATTACCCATGGCTAACAGAAGTGCTTGCTTTGGTATCACTAAATATACCAATAGATTTGTTTTCAATCTCTTTATGAAGGATAATCTCTCAGTTGTGTATTGCTCACGCTCTGCCGTCTGAGAAATTGTTTGCCAAGCGATATAGTCGATTATACCACCTGAGTTGACTGAAGTAAGTAAATATTCTAGAAATATTTGTTCTTATATTATATATTTGTACTTTACAAGCTTAGTTTGATATGGGTATATTGATGATATTTTTGCAGTAACTACATTTCTATCAATTATACTTTAGGACAATACCCATCAGTTAGTAATCTTCGCTTGATACATTAATCGTTTGAACATCAAATACTATTGAAACATAGCTCTACTGCGAAAATCTCCAATAGGCATTTTGTGCTCTAATCATTACATAAAGATAAAAACACGTGCCACGTGCTGCATCAAGTCTATTCAATAGACCCAAAGTTGTTTATTGTATTAATGGAAGCTTCAAAGAGAAATAGGATTTATTAATTTTTTTGAAAGTAATGGCTACACCGATACAACAGAAACCTGCAGAGAGACAAAACAATATTTAAGATTAATTTTAATATACTGTATTTCAATCACACATTGTAAACGTTGTAAAATACGCTGGTTGCATAGCAGTAGTTATAAAATAAATTGGCTTTATTCTAAGAATAGAGTGTGTATCTTTTATTCGGTTAAATTGGTTGACGGTTCTTAAAGATAGAATTGCATAACCTTCTCATGTGGATATCAAGCTAATATACGAAACACCACAAAAGATAAGATAAAATGTTTTAATTTTAATTTATTAATGTGATCGTTGCTCTGATACCTAGAACATGCTTTATCTCGAAATTTTTCTAATTTTTTAGAGTGGCGATATTCCCAAATAAAATGAATATTTAACATTGTAAAGAGAATTTAGAGATATATCTCCTACCTTTTTACTGAAAAAAAAATTAGGACAGAAAATGTATTGGTTCTTCAAAATGTAATAGTTCTATGCCATGGGTTAATTCTTTAAAATAAATGTAATTTTTCTAGAAGTATAGTTGGTGTGTATAACGTATTCATACTACACACCCTTGAAAATAGATCAGAGTGCAGTTCTATGCAGTATATTGGTATCTATCTAATGGATAAATGTATCATTTGTCAAGATTGAATCAGTTAAATCAGTTGCGCGAAATAAATCAATCGCCAGATAATTAGGAGTAAAAATAGACAAGCTCTGGCATAATGCATCTAGCATACGTGGGCCGGCTATAACAAATGGTTATGAAATTTTTAAGAAGCTTTTCCTGCGACTGCCTATCCCTTGTTTGCTGTACACTACCGAGCTTGATTTATTTATTTAATTATAGAAAGTCGCGTTGCAACGGCAACCAATTCCTTGTTAAATGGTTACTTATGTTGTACGCTTACTGCGGCTGACATTTAAATTAGCCAATTCGTCAATAAAATCAGCACGTGTATCTTTACGCTAATATAGAGTCTTGCTAACTTAATTAGGAATAGATTCTAAGTGATGTTTATTGATGTTAGTTCAATTTCGTGGTTTGTAAATAATATTACTTTTCTGAGCAATGTTATCGTTGGCATGGTAGAAATAGAGTAAATCTATACTGTATAGGAAGTATGTATAGCAACATGTTGTTTATTTACTTAATAGAAAATTATGAATCTGCAAACTAAAGTAATATTTATATCCCCGGCTTACTCGTGAAAATAATAATAATGAGGAATGGTATTGGAAGACTATTTTTAAGAAAATTTTTAGACACTTTAATTTATTATTGTGCAAAAGGTAGATATTTAATTTTTTTCATTGTCAGAATATTTTAAGTTTTAAGTATTCGCACATGTGAAAATATTCACTAACGCTTGCTTGATAGTGGTTAACATTTTAAAAATCAATGATATGGCTGATAAAGAATGTATACTGCACATTCGAGCCCAGAATCGTATCATTTGGCCCAGATAGGTAAAATTACTAAATTTGTTAGTGTAACATTTGAAGTTCATCCAAAATTTAGTTTTTGCTGCTATTGATCGTGTTGTTTTACAGTATCACAATATTTCGTACACTATAAAGCGTTAATTGCATTGTTTGGACATTTTGCCACACGAATTACCGAAAGTAAACAAATTGATAATAGCTTTACCAAGTACCATTTTGCAAAATGATTACCGACACCAGAATATCAATACGTTATTAAACAACAAACAGCAATAAGCAATAAATTGATTTTTTTTTTCAATTTTGCGTTTAAAATAACTCCATTCCAGCAATCGAATGACGTCATTTGAGTGTTAGAATAAGTCGCTATGTAATGACGTCATTCGGGTGTTAGAATAACTCCATTCTAGCACCCAAATCACGTCATATAACCTCAAACTAGAAAACATTTTTATTTATAAAATGGTATAAAGGGGAAAAATAGAAAAATAGTATAAAACACTCGTTGCAGAAAGTCCTTCAAGCACTCATTTGTTCCTCAAATCGCCGCTACGCGGCTCGTTTCGAAATTTCAAATTCGTGCTTGAATAGATGCCTTCTGCAACTTGTATTTTAATATACTATACTTCGACCAAAACATGCTACGGTGAACGAGATAATATCTTGCTCATATGGGCCAAATGAAATGTATCGGTATATTTTCACTTCCCTAGTTTAAAAGACGAAGGAAGTATTGTAATCACAAAAAATCACCTTTCGAGATTTCTTCAGATCTTCACGTTTCAGGGTCCCTAGATGACGAAAACAGGTTTTCTCAATTCTGTCTGTCTGTCTGTCTGTTGGCGGCATAACTCAAAAACTATTCGTTGAAGGAAAACGATATTTTGTATGTAGATTATATGTCTACCTGGCACAAAGCGGAGAAATTTTTGGACAAATATATACAGGGTGACCACCTTAAATTTTTTATCTATTTTTGCGTTAACTGAGAAATAGATAAAAGTGATAATGTTGTAAAAGAGTAAAAAATTTCAATAATAAGTCTGTTCTGTTAAATACAGCCACCTATCGTAAAGCCAGGGGAGGTCCTTAAGGAGCGCTTGGATCAGATAATCGAACTTAAACCGCGGTCTCAAGAGCTGTATTCCAATCCCATCGCCGGTAATGTTTTGTTAAATTTGAAATTGATTTAATTCGCATTACCATTTCCTTTTTAAGTTTCAGTGTTATTACAAACGTGAAGATATTTTTACCACTATTTTTCTTTGATTTTTAAAATTGTTTAGTGTCACAACGTCCACTTGCGAAAGAAGTTCTGAGTAAAGCCTTTTACAGATTTTTAGTTTGTGTTTTCCGACTACCTTTTGTAATTCGTTATTATTAAAGCTGTTTAAATTATTGCTAAAAACTCCCACAATTATGATGTTAGAATACTGACCAAAAAGGTTTCTTTTGTGAGTATAAAATAGAGTTCGCAAGAAGATGCCTTAAAAATATTAACTGGGCCAAATGATGTGATTCTTATATTTAATATGTACTTCATAACACTTAAGAACCATAATTAAAGTTTTTCACCTCACCAAAGGTTGTCATATTGTGAATGTCTGTATTTTTAATTAAAAATTTAAGTTTATATTATATAATTAAAGCTCTCACAAGTATCTTGAAAATCTATTAATTTTGGAATATGTTCCAAAATAAATAAATTACTGTACCGAACTGTTATGTTGAAGTTTTAAAATTTATATTAAATCTTTGGGCGATAAGTAAATAGTGCTTAGTTGTAATTTAAAGCTTATTTATAAAAAATAGATATAAACAGGACGAGTTGCTCAGTATTTTTCTGTTAGTATTTATATTCTCTGTTCAAAGTTATCCCGTTACAGACATACAACTCTTAAAACTAATTAAATGGTTTCAAAACACAGCTATCGGGACCTATTTAAATGCATATCTGCTCAATTATTTAAATGTCTTAAGACATAATAACTTTAAATGTATTTCAATTACTTGGTTAAATAAAAAACCAACCTATAAGGCATAGCTGTCGGCTCTTGTTCTTAAGTTAACGATGGGCGTTTATTTATGACATAGTTAATGGAATATAACAAGTGGGACTGCACTTCATTTGCGTAGATATGCAAAAGAACCAGAACTGGAATCGTCAGATAGAGTACTTGTCACTATGGCAACATATTGGTAACTTTCATAATTCAAGTAAGTATGGGGGACAAAACATTTGTATATTAAAGTATATTAGTTATTTGTGTAGACTGTAGTTTGAAGCTGTCGTTATATTAAGAAGCATTCTCAAACTGTAAAATGTTTAGATTTTCAAATGGAAATATGAATTTAAAAAAAGATATATGCTTTCAATATTTGCAATTATTTTCTGTTGGAAAAGATGTACAACAAAAAGAATATAGTATTACAACATATATTTTATCGAATTGTAGGAAAACCTGATAAAGTTAAAGGTCTAGAAAATGGATGCACAGAAAAATGGAATACGATCTAAAAATCGTAAGGTATTGAGGTCACTGTAGCTCGTTTACTTAAAGCGGGTGGTCAGAAAATGGCGAATAAGTTTCAAGTAAAGCGATTCTTTAATTATGGGACGAAATCATTAATGCTAAAATATTGGACTGGTATTCATGAACCTTCACGAGCGGTAGATAATTTTTTTTTTCAGGTAAAGTACCTTTTCTGTTCTAGATACATCAAAATATCATCAATGAAAGTTGTTCAAAATGGAAAATTATGGTCCTATGCAAAATTTTAGAAATATCGGTTGACTTTTACGGAACCGTTTTACTATATAATCAATTTCCTTTGCCACCTTTCGGTGTAAGGATGGTTGTTACCACTATCACTATCGGTTGTTTCCTTCACAATTTTTTTTCATTGTTTCCCGTTTTTACCTATTTTTTTTGTCCTGTTTACTGTTAGTCCTCTTTTCTGTATTGCTTTTACTATTTCATTCCCCACGTTTCTCTTGGCCTCCCGCGTTGACGTGTTATCCTTATTTCTGCTTCTCATATTCTTTTAGTCGGTCTTGTTTCCTCCATTCTCTGTAAATATAATCACCATTTAGCTCTTTTTTCTATATATTCTAAGATCGACTCGCTTTGTATTTCTCATTCTGTCCTTTCACGTTATGCTTTTCACTCCTCGCAAGCATTGCGTTTCTATTGATTGTAAGTTCATTTTCATACTCCTTGTAAGTATCCATGTTTCGCAGCGATAGTTTAGAAGCGGTCTGTACACTGTCTTAAATATGTCGATCTGAGTTCACATTGATATTTGTTTTTCCATATACCTGTTTCATTGCATGGTATGTTTTGATATTTTTCAATTCTTTTTATTACGTCTATATCTTGTTTTCCATTACTTTGTATTGTCACTCCTAAGTACTTAAATTGCTAGATCTGTTTAATTTTTTTCCAATTGGGATGTCCATTAGCTACTCTTTTCCCTTGTATATCATCAATACGCTTGTTTTTTTTTGTATTAGTTTTCATGAGATATTGGCTAAGTGTATCATTTCAAATGATGAAGACGTTGAATAGAACTGGGATTAGCACACCTTCTTGTCTCAGCCCTTCTTTAGTATCAAATTTATCAGGTTTTCTGTTTTTATTTGTTACATAGTTGTTTTGTTTATGTACAATCTATATAGTTTTTATTAGTTTGCTTTGCTCCTTTCTCTTGAATAAAATCTCCCCTACCTTTTACGAGTAACTCGGCCAAATGCATTTTCCAGGTCTGTAAATGCATAATAAGCTTTTGATTGACTCAGCAGGGTTTTTTGGATTATTAATTTCTTTGTGAAGATAAATACATTTTGCAATTCTTCTAGTGTTGGTTCGGTGAATCTGTTCAGTTTTTATTAATATTTTCTCGCTCGTTTTCTTTGCTGTACTTAATAGCGTTATCCCTCTATAGTGGTTATATTTACGTGCATTTCATTTTTTATATATTTCTGGGGCTATTTTGTCATGCCTTGGAGCTTTGTTGTTTTTCAAATTCAAAGTATTGATTGCCTCTCTTACGTTCTTTTCTGGTGCTACCACAAAAGTACATAACGCTGATACCTATCTCTAACATTTATAAACCTAAGAAATATAGAATTGCTTCAAAAATCTAAATAAAAAATTATAAGATGTCCAGAATTTTAGAGAACTAATTTACATTTATAGTATACCTAAGATAATTATGATAACAAAATAATTATTTTCGATGGTTGAAAAGAAAAATATTTTTGAAAATGAATATTTCACACTCATAGGATTTTAATTAAAATTCTTGATATCTTTGATCCCACTTAAACAGATCAATTAGGCGACGTCAAGAAACTAAGAATATTTGCAACGACTTGCTATTTATATAGTGAATAGTGGTTGCAATTTTTAAAAAGTCGTAGTGCTCTTAGTTTTACAACTACAGATTTCGGAAAACACTATTCGACGGCTCTTAGACTATATTTTAAAATGAATTTGGAAAATTGTCTTATTTAGAGTAGACATTTTTCATTAACAAAAATCGAAATTTGTTAGTATATTTAAACGAAACATATGTCATATCACTACATATCAGAATTTTAAAAACATTTAAAAATTAAACATTAATATGTTGTTTACATTTTGCATCTAAGTATTTAATTTAAATATCTACTTTTTGACTTTGGAAATAATATTTTTCATTATTTATATGCACAATGACATAGTATAAAATTTTTTAAATGCCATGTGTCGAAAATACGAATTCGTGCTGGCAGATGAGGCCAAACAGTTAGAGCATACTGAAATAAAAGCAGTTCAAACATTAATACAACTGCAGTAAAGTATTCCTTCGTTTTTCTCTTAACATTGATAGGGTCCAATTAAAATCAGTCGAATGTCAAGACAAAAATGTAAATTATTATAATTTAAATGCATTTTCGCAACTGTGAACAAGCATGCTGCTGTAGCAATTAATTCCATCTCAAAATTATAGGAGTTACAAAAAACAACTACGCCTAGCTTGTACAAAGCAGGCGGTACGTGTGTGATCGATCGAACTAATTTATGGCAGTGATTGACATGAACTGAATCGATGGAAGGCATTTGAGTTTGAAACTTATCTCCACACGATTTGCCAGATCGAAAACCGTCAATCTACATGCGATCGAGCAGATTGACACACGCGTTAGCCATAATGCGTCGTGCCTTATAGCGTGGTTATGTTGCTTCATTCCTTGGTCTACATTTATATTTTGCTAGATTTTGCGTGCGAAACTCTTATTGTGCTGCTCCGCGTAGGTTTGGCTCTTTTTATGTTTATTTCGCAAACGCAGCCGTACAATTAATGATAATTAATTCACGGGTTCGGTTACTTGCCTGAACCACTCTAGTCCCTCTTTTATTTGCTAGTGGGTGTTTATGATCTTCCAGCTTAGAATTTTAATAAATATTTTAGAGCTAGGTACAGCTTAATACAAAAGAACAATGCATTCTTACGTCATCGGTTCAATACTTTTTTATATCAACTTGCCAATCATATGCAACTAAATCATATCTCCTGAATAAAATTTGCTTGCTGGATATACTAAGCCCTAAACAAATTATTAATTGTATTCCATGGTGCAAATACGTAGGATTTTGAAATTTAGTTACCGTAGAAATATACTAAATATATGACATATACAGGGTGTTTAAAAAAATGCGAAAAACTTAAGGGGCTGATTCCTTGTTCAAAATAAAGGATAGTTTATTATATAAACATTGGGTCAAAAGTCAACCATTAGGGAGATATCGCACTGCAAATATGGCGGAAAAATAATGTTTCTATTTGTTATCTTAAAAACGAAAAGAGGTAGAACAATAAAATTTTATGGAATTATTACTATTATAAAAAAAACTTTTTTCATATTTCTCAACTTTTTAAAAAAGAGTAGAGGGGATTGAATTAGACTACCGCTATCATTCTTCTTAACTAAATTTAAGAAAAACTTACGCAATGACATGGAAAAATATCAATTGATAGCCTGGTTTATTTAGAAACGTTTTTGTCTCTTGCAATTTTTTCATAAAACTTACCGTTTCCAAATAAAAAAATAAAACGTAAAGCATTGCATGTCGAGAAAATTTATTTTAGAAAAATAATCTAGTTGGCTGTTATCACTTTTTAAGACGTTTCTTATTGTTGTTTTATTTGACATTGCTCACTTAGTTTGAATACAAAATACGACTAATTTAATAAAAAATTTATTATCTGATTATTTAATTATTCAGCCATATTTGCAGTGCGATATCTCCCTAATGGTTGACTTTTGACCCAATGTTTATATAATAAACTATCCTTTATTTTAAACAAGGAATCAGCCCCTTAAGTTTCTCGCATTTGTTTTGAAACATTTTAAGATAACATAAGGTAGATATTACAAAAACTAAAAAGAATAAAAAACTAGTACAATTTTTCTATTGGAACCGCAATACCAAATGAGCTGTAAAATAACTAGGGAATAAACTTATTAACTACAAGCTGATGTTTTTTGTTTACTGAATGTCAACGATTGTCGGTTGGTATATTTATATTTTTTTAACTGGAACAAATTGAGTCGTTTTATCTTTCATTATTTTATAAATTCGTCACCATTATCGTTATTATCTCTGGAAAGTGTTTTATTAGAAAGTATATTAGGTCTGTTATACAGTGTGTTTCACTTCTCACATTCACACCCTTGTATCGTCTTTATTTATTGTCTGATCGATTTTAAATTTTGGGCAATTATAGTACCTTTTAAAAAGATTATTTTCCCGCTGTCGACCATGTAGGTCAGTGATACAGCCTTAGCATCAGCGTGTAAGTCGGTGATAAAATTTGTTTGCTGCTTTCCCTTGACAACGGAACTTAATCTTATTATTAAGTTTCTAGGGCAATACAATTAACAACGTAAGATACAAGCTTAAACGTTTTGTTTATAATTCCAACTGTTCATGTGACATGTGACAGTCACAGATAATACGATTCACGAAAGGGATTGAAACCAACATTAATCCTGGTGACAGGTGACACGCCAAACGATTTCTCTCATTTCGATGAGCAGCGGGAAAAATATAATAAGATAACTTCGAATGTATCGCCTACATCCTTATTCCTTGTTACTTAAATAGCTATTATTAGTTTGAATAATCAAGGAAAGCAGTAGCCTAGTGCGATCAAAAATAAGTGCGAAAATTTGAAAAATTATAGTAAACCAGGTGTTATCGAAAAAAGCTATTAAAAAGTTGCTCAAAATCTCTGTAGATTTGTTGGTGTCAAGATAATGAAATAATGAAACAGAAGACGTGATCGCTTTTAGCACAAAAGTTTTAGGGGAGGTAAATTTTAGGTTATTATTTTGTTATTATAGTAGCAGCAAAGCAAATTATGGATCAGTAAATAGTACACTACACCACATCAGTGAGGTAACAACATAGAAACCCACTGTCCGAAAATGCAAAGTTTGGTGGAAAGTTTGGAAAGTTATATTTTTGCTTGTACTGTGGAATGAAAAATGCAACAGGTATTAATAATGTACATACTCTTTATGGTTCTTTAACTAAAATTCTTAATCGCAAACGGGAAGAGTTTTTATTTTAAGAGAACAATCCAAAATAATCTCATCGAATAGAGAATTTCCTTTTAATGATTTATCTGCTGGAACTAGAAAAATAAAACAACCATTTGACGAAGCTATTGATAATCAGACTAGATTTGATTTGGAAGAGTAGAGACCTACTATGCAACTTTTTTTATTAGAATTAAGTAAAAAGAAGTTTGCATATAAAGACTTTTCGTTCATTATAATGTAGAAGATATTTTTGGATCAAAATGTATTCATTTCTCTGAATACCTGATTTCATATTTTCTTAAGGAAAATATCGGTGACCGTCCATTATTACGTGATATGGAAAAATAATTTAAACAATACTCTCTTCGTCTTTTAAACGAGGGAAGTAAAAACGGCTTTTGGAGGGTGTATTTCCAAATATAAAAATAACATCAAGAATCTATCAATGACAACTACAAATTGTACTTTAGAGCGAACCCTTTCAACTTGAAAAAATCTGTAAAAGGCTTTACCCAGAACTTCCCTCGTCGACATTGTGACAATAAATAATTTTAAAAATCAAATTAAGATAGGAGTAAAAATATCTACTTGCTACCTGCGACACGAAGGACCGACCTCTCCTATTCCTGCATTGCAGCTATATTTAGTAACGCCCTAATTTGTGCCTCGTTTTTGTATCGTCAAACAGTTATTCTGTATCTATTGGCTTCCATTTTTGGTAATAATAAAGCCTGCACTATGTACAAAATTATTACTTGTATCTATTACTAAGTTGAATGAAAATAAACAAAAGTTAATTTTTTTAAGGTGCTCACCCTGTATATATTTGTCTGAAATTTTCGCAGTTTCATTGGAGGTATATATATATATATATATATATATATATATATATATATATATATATATATATATATATATAACAGACAGACAGACAGACAGACAGACGGAATTGAGAAAACATGTTTTTCGTCATCTAGGGACCCTGAAGCGAAGTGGTTTCGGACTTGTCAAATTAAGCTGACATAAAGTGACAATTGTATTAATTAAAATGACCTACTCTCTGAATCAATACTGCACATACAGCTTATGTCAATCTTTTTCTTCCTTGGCCCTCTTTGATGAACTTTTTTAAATCACATGCTATATTTACAAGAGCCAGAGAAGCATATGGCATATAACGTAAAATATATTCTTTAAAATTAAAGAAGGTACGATAAAATAATGTCATTCTTCCATTTAAACTACATTACAGTTAGTAAAGTTCGCCGAGAAAAGTTTAAACCTTAAATTCAATAAGTGATAGCTACAAAATAAGTTATTTCGATTAGAACTGTGAAATAAAATGCTTCCTGATTTGGTTTTAACTATATATCGACTGGTATTCGGCCGTACCTTCTGAATTTGTTTTAACATTTATTTCATACAGGTTTGAATCCCACTGACACGTTTTAAACTTTTATATACAGGGTGAGTTTTTTTTAACGTTTAGCATGGGGATCTCGGAAAGTATTGGAGATAGAGAGACGGTTAAATGGTGAAAGAATTGTAGTTTTACGAGCTCAATTTAATGAGCTTTTTGTTTTTTGGAAAAAATGCAAAGCTAACTAGATGTTTCGCAAAAATGATTTTTTTCTAATTTCGTTCGTTGCCTATAGCTTTGTTATTATTGACTTGAGAAAAAATGTGTAAAGGAAAGAGTCTACTTGAACAGTTCGAAAACAAAAAGAAGAAAATGGCCATAATTTATTTATTTATAAAAATAACTGTCAAGTGGTATATCGTTAGAATCGTTGAAAAATTCCCTTTTTTTATAAAGTTATGGCCGACTATGGTTTCTATTAGAAAAAACAAAAAATTGTGTTATAACTCAAAAATTATAGCTTAAATAAAAAAATTTGTTAGACTGTGTTATTAAGTACACAATTATCTACAACTTTTTCCTTTACACATTGTTTTAAAAGTTAATATTAACAGTGCTATACGCACCGAACGAAATTAGAAAAAAAATATTTTTGGGAAATATCTAGTTAGCATTGGATTTTTTCCAAAAACCATAAAGTTCATTGAATTGAGCTCGTAAAACTGCAATTCTTTCCTCATTTAACCGTCTCTCTATCTCCAATACTTTCCAAGATCCCCATGCTAAACATTCAAAACATCTCACCCGGTATATACAGATACCATCAGAAATTCAATAAGAAATTATTCGCCCATATATTAGTCCTTACCAACGGTCTGTATTGAAACGAATTTATGTGGTAAAAGTATTTGCTGGTAAAATTTTCCTTAGAATGCAGTAGTTTCTGTATTTCTTGATTAGAACCAACTTCTCTGTTCCTACAGCCTATAAAAATCAGAACAATATAAAGCGACTGATCTCCGTTCACTTTACTTAAATGGTCTAATGGTGTTCATTAACCAGTTGTCATATAAATGCCACGAATGCCTGTTAAACCATACGTGTCGGTTTAGATGTTACAGAAATGTAATAATATGAGAGCAAATGCTGAAACGATCTAAAAATTCGGAGAGGGAACATTATTGCTTTAAAGGCGTTCGCTGAATTACCAATTAATTATCAAAATGTTTAGTTTTTTTAAAATTCCTTCCGATTTCCCAACTTTTCCTATTATTAATATTATACAAAGAAATAAATCTCTAATTAGTTTTTCTCACATTTCCCAAATGTTTAAAACTCATGTCTCATAGATTTTAATTCTGCGTATGATTTACGATGGCATTTTGGGTCCGCATATGTATTTCTGCGGTTTCTAAGATGTAATCCGTTCAAATGTCGCAACAGTCTTATTGTAGTTCGCGAAGGTATTTTTAGCGCACCCACTTGACTTTTTGAGACTATGATAGCGTCATTTGGATCTTTATGCTTTGAAACAAGTGAAAGTATTTTGCAAGAACTGAATGAAATTGTGCAAAGTCGTCGAATTTTACACGCAATCAAAATTTTCTCGGTTAAGGATCGTGCACAACCGCAAGTTTAGTTATCGTTATCAATTACCTGCGCGGTATAATTGCAGCCGTTGATTGCATTTAATGCTCAATTATCAATTGCTTACATGCATCATTAAATGCTAAATAACCGTGCATAAGTGTCTTTCGACAGGTGCATTATCATATCCAGCAGTCGCCATTAGTTGAAGTGAACCGTTGACTGGATTTGGAGTTGTGCTTGCTCTACATGAATTGGAATTAAAACGCTATTAATTATGTACGAATGTTAATTTTAGCGGACAGGAAATCTATTTCGGAAAGTTATTTGACAGTACATTTAAACTTTTACTTACAATTATTCTCCGGAAATAGTTTCGTAATGTTTATAATTTGCGATAAAAAATGTAACTTAGGCTTAAATAATCAAATTATATGGAGAAGTAGAATGTCAATATAATTAAGATCAACTGTTCTCAAATACAGTACTTAGGGCCGGTTGCAGAGAGCAATGTTAAGTCTCGTGTTAGCTAACATCGCGTCAAAGTGAACAAAATCGTATCAAATTTTGTTTACTAATGTATTAGTTACCATAAAGATTTGAGATTTTTTTATGTCTGTCTGCGTGTGAACAGAATATCTCAAAAATGAAACTTGTACCTTCTTATATCGTGTGTTAAAAAAACTCATTCACAGCATGCCACGATCAAATTGAATTTTGCCGTAACTTGATATACAGTGTCCGCCAAAAAGTCGGCATAATATGGGAAAAATTTTTATTTTTGATTTAAAAAAAAATTTTTTTCCTCATTATTTTGTGCTTGTCTAAAAACCAATTTAGCCCCTATCATATATACCGAGTAGTTTTTACTTATTTAGAAAATGGAGTTTTTCAAAATTGTCAAAATTCAAAAAATGTTATTTTTCGGAAATCAAGTAAGATTTCAATGAGATTTTTTTAGCTAAATGAACAATCTCAAATCCAGAAAACACCTATTTTTTTTAACTTTAACTAACAACTAATTTATCACTTTTTTAAATATTTTTCAAAATTTCACATACCAAGACTTAATATTAAAATTCAAATTGTTTTTTGTGAACACTTTAAAGAGTTATAATTGGGAAAAATAAAATAAAATGTTAATTACTTCTTTAGATGTTTTATTATTTACTGAAAAGTTGTATGCTTGCACAATTTTTACGTTTTTTATGCAAGGCGCGTTTTAGGAGAAATATTTTTCAATTCTAATTAATATCTATTTAAATGGCTCCTAGAAACTCTAATCTAGCCCTGTTAATTAATTACTGTTACAAACATCCTGTAAATGTTCTTTTACACTTGTCTAAATGAGACTTTTTAGAACATGTAATTGGAAAAGAAAACTCTCCTCATTTAGACAACTGTAAAAGAGCATTTACAGGATATTTGTAACAGTAATTCATTAACAAAGCTAGATTAGACTTTCTAGAAGCCGTTTAAATAGATATTAATTAGAATTGACAAATATTTCTCCTAAAAAGCGCCTTGCATAAAAAACGTAAAAATTGTGCAAGCATACTACTTTTCGGTAAATAATAAAAAATCCAAAGACGTAATTAACATTTCTATATCATTTTTTCCAATTATAAATTTTTAAAATCTCTACATAAAAAAATTAAATTTTAATATAAGTCTTGGTGTGCGAAATTTTGAAAAATTGAAAAATGAATTTTTAGCTAAAGTTAAAAAAATTAGGTGTTTTCTGGCCTTCAGATTGTTCAGTTAGGTAAAAGTAACACACACTAAAAAATTATCATTGAAATCTTACTTAATTTTCGAAAAATATCCCTTTTTGGATTTTGACAATTTCGAAAAACTCTATTTTCTAAATAAGTAAAAATCACTCGGTAAATATGACAGAAGCTAAACAGGTTTTTAGACAAGCACAAATTATTGACGTAAAAAGGTTTTTTGAAAAAACAAATTAAAATTTTTCCCATATTATGCCGACTTTTTGGAGGACACTGTATACCTATAGAAGCAAATGAACTACCATAAGTCGGAGAGAACTAAATTACATCTTGACCTTGAACTATTTTCCTAAAAATATACAAAACACTTAACAATTTTTTTTTCAAATTTTACATTTTTAAGGTGTATTGATGTGAGATAGATGATTTTTTCAGTTGAATAACTCTTCAAATGTTTTTTCTAATTTTTTATATAATGTAGTAGAGAAACTAAAAACAAAATTTTGATTAATTATAAGATCACTATAAAAGGAAGTTTTGTGTATGTATCAGACCAGATTTTTTTTCTATTAATAATCTGACTTTTATCATGCCTCAAATGAGAAATACCGTTCAAGTTATTATAATGTGGTTGTAGCTTTAACAAATATGGAAAATTCGTGCACATTTTAAATATAGATACTAAAAAATCGCGCGCTTGTGTTATATTGTGTAATGGAAACGTTGCGTACTGTCTTCAACAACTTTGGAGAGGCTACATCTCCTGGTTTCATTCGTCTGTTTATCTGTATTAATTTTATGTTTATTTGTAGCGATATAGTGTATGTTGCTTCTTTAAGAAGCGTGAAAGAATCAAATTAATAAAGACACTGAATCTATGTATATAAACGTTCAATATTTGAACAATTTGAGATTTAAAACCATATGTAGT
The DNA here is from genome assembly GCA_940337035.1 of Agriotes lineatus. Classification (NCBI taxonomy): domain Eukaryota; kingdom Metazoa; phylum Arthropoda; class Insecta; order Coleoptera; family Elateridae; genus Agriotes; species Agriotes lineatus. Next base: position 44,288 of record CALNHX010000708.1, on the reverse strand, counting down.
TGTACTAGCAAGCAGATGGGATGACTTAAAACTAATTAAAAATGGTATCAATGAAGATTGTGATTTGTATGCATATGAACAAAATAATAATAATATGGTGGAAAGGATAACAATGATATACATATGATACATATATACATATATACATAATAAATAAACTGTAACCTCTTATATCGTTTACACAGTGTCGGGGTGCCGGGCGCACCGAGCCGCTAAAGGTATGTGCATTTTTAAAATTCGGCGGTGGTATTTGAGGTTGTGGAGCCTGTCTAAGCTAGAACACTACGCCCGCTCTCCAGATATTCATCCATTCAAGTACTGACCAAGCAGACTGGAGCTTAACTTTTACAAGTGCCTTGGGATATACCACTCAGCCGTACTGCCGGCGATATACGTATGATACAGACGATAAAGCTGACATAAAGAGAAGAATTAGACTAGCGTTGACTACTTTTGTACATCTAGTACAATCTAAAACTTAATAGTGCACAATAAGGGATAAAGAACGCATCAGAATAATAAAACGGCACAAAATAAAAACAAAGAACGTAATACAAACAATTGCAGAACAAAAGTGATGTTAGCATGGGCACATTGCAAAATGGAATGGTATAACGACGTAGTATGAGAGAACTTGCCAATATTGTGGTTAATAGAGATAAATATGTGTTTTAAGACCATGCTCGTTTTCGAGGCAAACAGCAAAATAGGCTACTTGCATGAACTTTAAAATTGGTTTTTAAACCATAAATTTTATATGTCAAACGGCAAACGTTGTTTTGGATTATGACATGATGGGGAAAACCCTTCAATCTATTAAGCATAGAATCATAAAAGCATGACTACAAATAGAAAGTCGTACAGTGTATAGAAAAACACATATTCGAATTTTCTTTTTTGGTAAACCACCTCGGGAGTAAGACGAACACAACAAAAAAAATCATCCAAATCGGTCAAGTCGTTCTCGAGTTTTTGCGTTACTAACACGCTAACACACGACGATTGATTTTTATATATACAGATATTCAGACTGCAGTATAACAAACGAATAAATATATTTTAAAAAATTAAGAAGTTAACAAAAAACGAATAAAACTGTAGTTTCTGCGTATTCAGCTCTAGAATGTATCACGTAAATTCGATTTTTTTTAAATAGTTGTTAACTTCAACGTGACAATACTAGACAATTTATACAGAACGGTAGGATACGAGTTGATGATTGCTATGCTTGAAAATTATTAATTTGCGTAATTCAATTTCGGTTGAGGTAGCTTTTATTTTCTTGTAGTGTTAATATTCCTGTTAAAATGCGGAAATATTTTATGCAATATCCAATAATTTGCAAAGTGCTAATTCGTACCAGACAATTTAATTCATTTTCACGAAAGAGTGTTAAAATTCGGTTAAAATTAATGGTGTAAAAGCTATGCAATAAATGTATGTGTTCATAATGAAGATAAAGCATGAGTTTGTTTAAAAGCGAAACGAATTCCTAAGAAGCGTCTGCTTACTGCACGTACTTAGTATAGTACAACTAGCTTTTCGAGCCTACCACATAGGTGGTCTTATTCTAATTAAATTCATTTTTGTAAATTGCAAATAAAATTTACTTAATAAAATGCTTTTAACGACTTAATAAAGTAAGCGCACTGCAAGAAAAACGACTTTTGCTAGTGCGAGTCACGGTTGAAGAGTGTTTAAAATGATATACAAAATAGGTAAAAATATCTTAATATTTCTAATAATTAAGAATGCGAATCGCATCCATTCGTAAAAAACACATCGCAATCGGTGAGATTCAACCCGCACTCCCAGAGGGAATCTGATTTGTAAGCAGATGCCTTAGACGCTTGATCAGGAATGTGTCACGTCGAAGCTTTTTCAGAAAATATTAAACATCAAACAAACTTTAATTCTCCGTTAACAAAAGCTTCTTTCAAGAATGTAATTTGAGGTTTAAGCGATACAAATGAGGGCATACGTTCAAATTCCAAGGCATGTTTTGAGGAGATTTGTTTTATTACGTGTCATAAGGATAATAATTGGATTATTGCTCTTTGACAATATTTTTATACGTTATGTAAATTCCAAAATTGTATCTGTATAGAAAATATTTCATCTGATAATATACTGTTTAAGAATAACAATAACAATTATAACATGATACTGTTCTCAGTGAAAAGGCTGAACGCATTATTTATCTTCTTGAATAAATATCGTTGCCATTGGAATGCGATTTTAAATAGGGAAATATCAGCTTTTTAAACATTATGCATATGCATCTGAAATTATTGAGCCAGTAAGTTTATACGTCTAATAAATTGTGGTAAAGTGTAATGCTTTATGAAATTTGTCAATCGCAAGATGACTACACAATATTGTAAATAACAAACCTTATGCATAATTATACCGGTTGTTTTAAAATCAATTACATCTAGTATGCTTTGAATTTCCCATAATGGAATACCAATAACGATCTAGTTTTAGGGCATATAAAAATTTACACGCAAACAAAATTCAAAACCTACTAGATGTAATTCTTTTTAAGACACCCGGTATATTTATACATATAATTATTTGTTTTAAGTTCCTTTCCATTTTGTTCTGATAGGTGAGATGCAGATATGATGTACATTTCTTTTTGATTATTATTGAAAGTGAATTGAGTTGTTTTTATTTCTATTTTTTAATGTGTTCAATCTTCTTTTTTTATATTATTGTTGATAAACTTATAGGGTAATTGTTTTCTAAGAAGATATCTGCAACCCATATAAAATTTGTTGTGTAGTATTTTTTTTATGAGGCAGGATGACTCCACGATTTGCTATAACTGTGTTAACGCTTTTTTCTATTTTATTGTTGTATACAAATTTGGTCTATTTTTCTCTTATTTTCCTCATCAGTATCACATATACAAATGTTATTGAATGAAATATTTTTTAAATTGTAAATTTTAAACGTAAATGGGCGTTATTGAATTAATTAAATCCTTTATCTAATAGACTTGTCTGTCCGGGACGCTGTTTTGCCTGTCCGGGACGCTGTTTCAGCAGCCAAACCGTAAGAGATAGAGAAAAAAGTTATGAAAGTTATATGTTTAGAATGGTCATGTCAGGTCAGGAACCGAATTTCAGTCACATGACACTTCCGGTTTTCGAGAAATCACGTGATTTCCGTCCGTCCGGGACGCTGGTCCGTCCGGGACGCTGTTTCAGCAGCCAAACCGTAAGAGATAGAGAAAAAAGTTATTAAAGTTATATATTTGGAATGGTCATGTCAGGTCAGGAACCGAATTTCAGTGACGTGACACTTCCGGTTTTCGAGAAATCACGTGATTTCCGTCCGTCCGGGACGCTGGTCCGTCCGGGACGGTCTTTTTTGTTTTATTAAATGAGACATTGGTCTCACTGGTTGCTAGTATTGAATTAATTGAGCTTTTTGCAGTCGATGGTATGTCATCAATATAAAGTTGGTAAAATGAATTTTTTTAGTTACATTTTAAAATTGATTTTTCAATATCCATTAATACTAAATTCGCAATACTGCATGAAATTGGAGATCTCATTGAAATTTCAAATTTTTGACTATACATTATGTTATAATAGGAAAAGTAGATACCTTCGAGAACAAATTGTAAGGCTATTAAAAATTTCTGTTTGGGTATGTTTTTGTTTTCTTTGATTTCATTTCAATTATCTTCAACTGCATGTAATGCGAGGTTTAAAAGTGTATTATAGTTCAGATTCAAACCTGAAGACACCTTATTTCTGTAAACTATGTAAATCACTCGCAGGTGAGCGGCTCTGAACTGAAGTATTTGCACGAAAGTACTGGTAAATAAATCAGAATAACTCATTAAAAGTTATGATACAAATCAATGAAGTTTCGATAACAAAACTGGTTATTTGTATATTTATCACAAATGTTATGCGGACACGTGTTCTACAGAGCGATAACGTTTTATTAAAGAAAGTTTGTATATGCGGAGATTGAGTATTCACCTTTTGGGCCATTAAACAGTGCTAAATTCGTGGAAGAACGCGAAATGAGGGACTTAAACACACGTATTGAATGCATAGTAGAGGTACTTATTATCAACATTAATCTTGATAGTAACAGTAGTAGCGATAGTAACGAGGGAGAGCTAGTTTCTGAAGGTGAAACCCCTTTTGAATTTTGATATATACGTTACTTCAATCTCTTTCTTTGTTCAGGCATACAAAGTAGATTAGGTATCGTTATTTCTGGAACTGAACTAATTAAAAAATAGTATATTATGTAACAAGTTTTATAAACGTCACTTTAGTCACGAGCTTTTTAGGCTCGAGTGGAGCGTAGCGCATCGAGTGTTTAATAAACGAGTGTCTAGACGAGTTTATATAATGTGTTACATACTATACTTTTTCTACGACCACAAATTTAGACAATATAACAATACTTAGTGGTAGGTCATATCTCTGAACATTAAGTGATTTATATTTTAGAAACCTACATCGTTGAATTTATATTTTTGTACAAAAGTAACATTGCACAATTACTTTTTAAAATAAAACCACGCAAAATATCGTCCTCTTGAATTTGATACCATCGCCATTTTTGTCCATAAAAATGGTAAAGAAATACGCCTTACCGTGATAAGCAATGCAAACTACATATGTTCAGAGGTATGACCAACTATCCTGTATATAGACCCTACTCTACTCTGAAGATTTATGAATCAGAAGATAAACTCACCAATAGCGTTCAAATAATAAATACTTATTTTTTTTTTAATTTTCCAGCTGCTTACACATTTTGTAAATGCGATTTCTAATGAAAACCTGCCTACTGTACAGGGTGGTTATTTATACACTAATTCCAGAAATCAGCAAATGTTAGAAGCCGTTTAAATAGATATTAATTAGAATTGACAAATATTTCTCCTAAAAAGCGCCTTGCATAAAAAACGTAAAAATTGTGCAAGCATACTACTTTTCGGTAAATAATAAAAAATCCAAAGACGTAATTAACATTTCTATATCATTTTTTCCAATTATAAATTTTTAAAATCTCTACATAAAAAAATTAAATTTTAATATAAGTCTTGGTGTGCGAAATTTTGAAAAATTGAAAAATGAATTTTTAGCTAAAGTTAAAAAAATTAGGTGTTTTCTGGCCTTCAGATTGTTCAGTTAGGTAAAAGTAACACACACTAAAAAATTATCATTGAAATCTTACTTAATTTTCGAAAAATATCCCTTTTTGGATTTTGACAATTTCGAAAAACTCTATTTTCTAAATAAGTAAAAATCACTCGGTAAATATGACAGAAGCTAAACAGGTTTTTAGACAAGCACAAATTATTGACGTAAAAAGGTTTTTTGAAAAAACAAATTAAAATTTTTCCCATATTATGCCGACTTTTTGGAGGACACTGTATACCTATAGAAGCAAATGAACTACCATAAGTCGGAGAGAACTAAATTACATCTTGACCTTGAACTATTTTCCTAAAAATATACAAAACACTTAACAATTTTTTTTTCAAATTTTACATTTTTAAGGTGTATTGATGTGAGATAGATGATTTTTTCAGTTGAATAACTCTTCAAATGTTTTTTCTAATTTTTTATATAATGTAGTAGAGAAACTAAAAACAAAATTTTGATTAATTATAAGATCACTATAAAAGGAAGTTTTGTGTATGTATCAGACCAGATTTTTTTTCTATTAATAATCTGACTTTTATCATGCCTCAAATGAGAAATACCGTTCAAGTTATTATAATGTGGTTGTAGCTTTAACAAATATGGAAAATTCGTGCACATTTTAAATATAGATACTAAAAAATCGCGCGCTTGTGTTATATTGTGTAATGGAAACGTTGCGTACTGTCTTCAACAACTTTGGAGAGGCTACATCTCCTGGTTTCATTCGTCTGTTTATCTGTATTAATTTTATGTTTATTTGTAGCGATATAGTGTATGTTGCTTCTTTAAGAAGCGTGAAAGAATCAAATTAATAAAGACACTGAATCTATGTATATAAACGTTCAATATTTGAACAATTTGAGATTTAAAACCATATGTAGTTGTACTAGCAAGCAGATGGGATGACTTAAAACTAATTAAAAATGGTATCAATGAAGATTGTGATTTGTATGCATATGAACAAAATAATAATAATATGGTGGAAAGGATAACAATGATATACATATGATACATATATACATATATACATAATAAATAAACTGTAACCTCTTATATCGTTTACACAGTGTCGGGGTGCCGGGCGCACCGAGCCGCTAAAGGTATGTGCATTTTTAAAATTCGGCGGTGGTATTTGAGGTTGTGGAGCCTGTCTAAGCTAGAACACTACGCCCGCTCTCCAGATATTCATCCATTCAAGTACTGACCAAGCAGACTGGAGCTTAACTTTTACAAGTGCCTTGGGATATACCACTCAGCCGTACTGCCGGCGATATACGTATGATACAGACGATAAAGCTGACATAAAGAGAAGAATTAGACTAGCGTTGACTACTTTTGTACATCTAGTACAATCTAAAACTTAATAGTGCACAATAAGGGATAAAGAACGCATCAGAATAATAAAACGGCACAAAATAAAAACAAAGAACGTAATACAAACAATTGCAGAACAAAAGTGATGTTAGCATGGGCACATTGCAAAATGGAATGGTATAACGACGTAGTATGAGAGAACTTGCCAATATTGTGGTTAATAGAGATAAATATGTGTTTTAAGACCATGCTCGTTTTCGAGGCAAACAGCAAAATAGGCTACTTGCATGAACTTTAAAATTGGTTTTTAAACCATAAATTTTATATGTCAAACGGCAAACGTTGTTTTGGATTATGACATGATGGGGAAAACCCTTCAATCTATTAAGCATAGAATCATAAAAGCATGACTACAAATAGAAAGTCGTACAGTGTATAGAAAAACACATATTCGAATTTTCTTTTTTGGTAAACCACCTCGGGAGTAAGACGAACACAACAAAAAAAATCATCCAAATCGGTCAAGTCGTTCTCGAGTTTTTGCGTTACTAACACGCTAACACACGACGATTGATTTTTATATATACAGATATTCAGACTGCAGTATAACAAACGAATAAATATATTTTAAAAAATTAAGAAGTTAACAAAAAACGAATAAAACTGTAGTTTCTGCGTATTCAGCTCTAGAATGTATCACGTAAATTCGATTTTTTTTAAATAGTTGTTAACTTCAACGTGACAATACTAGACAATTTATACAGAACGGTAGGATACGAGTTGATGATTGCTATGCTTGAAAATTATTAATTTGCGTAATTCAATTTCGGTTGAGGTAGCTTTTATTTTCTTGTAGTGTTAATATTCCTGTTAAAATGCGGAAATATTTTATGCAATATCCAATAATTTGCAAAGTGCTAATTCGTACCAGACAATTTAATTCATTTTCACGAAAGAGTGTTAAAATTCGGTTAAAATTAATGGTGTAAAAGCTATGCAATAAATGTATGTGTTCATAATGAAGATAAAGCATGAGTTTGTTTAAAAGCGAAACGAATTCCTAAGAAGCGTCTGCTTACTGCACGTACTTAGTATAGTACAACTAGCTTTTCGAGCCTACCACATAGGTGGTCTTATTCTAATTAAATTCATTTTTGTAAATTGCAAATAAAATTTACTTAATAAAATGCTTTTAACGACTTAATAAAGTAAGCGCACTGCAAGAAAAACGACTTTTGCTAGTGCGAGTCACGGTTGAAGAGTGTTTAAAATGATATACAAAATAGGTAAAAATATCTTAATATTTCTAATAATTAAGAATGCGAATCGCATCCATTCGTAAAAAACACATCGCAATCGGTGAGATTCAACCCGCACTCCCAGAGGGAATCTGATTTGTAAGCAGATGCCTTAGACGCTTGATCAGGAATGTGTCACGTCGAAGCTTTTTCAGAAAATATTAAACATCAAACAAACTTTAATTCTCCGTTAACAAAAGCTTCTTTCAAGAATGTAATTTGAGGTTTAAGCGATACAAATGAGGGCATACGTTCAAATTCCAAGGCATGTTTTGAGGAGATTTGTTTTATTACGTGTCATAAGGATAATAATTGGATTATTGCTCTTTGACAATATTTTTATACGTTATGTAAATTCCAAAATTGTATCTGTATAGAAAATATTTCATCTGATAATATACTGTTTAAGAATAACAATAACAATTATAACATGATACTGTTCTCAGTGAAAAGGCTGAACGCATTATTTATCTTCTTGAATAAATATCGTTGCCATTGGAATGCGATTTTAAATAGGGAAATATCAGCTTTTTAAACATTATGCATATGCATCTGAAATTATTGAGCCAGTAAGTTTATACGTCTAATAAATTGTGGTAAAGTGTAATGCTTTATGAAATTTGTCAATCGCAAGATGACTACACAATATTGTAAATAACAAACCTTATGCATAATTATACCGGTTGTTTTAAAATCAATTACATCTAGTATGCTTTGAATTTCCCATAATGGAATACCAATAACGATCTAGTTTTAGGGCATATAAAAATTTACACGCAAACAAAATTCAAAACCTACTAGATGTAATTCTTTTTAAGACACCCGGTATATTTATACATATAATTATTTGTTTTAAGTTCCTTTCCATTTTGTTCTGATAGGTGAGATGCAGATATGATGTACATTTCTTTTTGATTATTATTGAAAGTGAATTGAGTTGTTTTTATTTCTATTTTTTAATGTGTTCAATCTTCTTTTTTTATATTATTGTTGATAAACTTATAGGGTAATTGTTTTCTAAGAAGATATCTGCAACCCATATAAAATTTGTTGTGTAGTATTTTTTTTATGAGGCAGGATGACTCCACGATTTGCTATAACTGTGTTAACGCTTTTTTCTATTTTATTGTTGTATACAAATTTGGTCTATTTTTCTCTTATTTTCCTCATCAGTATCACATATACAAATGTTATTGAATGAAATATTTTTTAAATTGTAAATTTTAAACGTAAATGGGCGTTATTGAATTAATTAAATCCTTTATCTAATAGACTTGTCTGTCCGGGACGCTGTTTTGCCTGTCCGGGACGCTGTTTCAGCAGCCAAACCGTAAGAGATAGAGAAAAAAGTTATGAAAGTTATATGTTTAGAATGGTCATGTCAGGTCAGGAACCGAATTTCAGTCACATGACACTTCCGGTTTTCGAGAAATCACGTGATTTCCGTCCGTCCGGGACGCTGGTCCGTCCGGGACGCTGTTTCAGCAGCCAAACCGTAAGAGATAGAGAAAAAAGTTATTAAAGTTATATATTTGGAATGGTCATGTCAGGTCAGGAACCGAATTTCAGTGACGTGACACTTCCGGTTTTCGAGAAATCACGTGATTTCCGTCCGTCCGGGACGCTGGTCCGTCCGGGACGGTCTTTTTTGTTTTATTAAATGAGACATTGGTCTCACTGGTTGCTAGTATTGAATTAATTGAGCTTTTTGCAGTCGATGGTATGTCATCAATATAAAGTTGGTAAAATGAATTTTTTTAGTTACATTTTAAAATTGATTTTTCAATATCCATTAATACTAAATTCGCAATACTGCATGAAATTGGAGATCTCATTGAAATTTCAAATTTTTGACTATACATTATGTTATAATAGGAAAAGTAGATACCTTCGAGAACAAATTGTAAGGCTATTAAAAATTTCTGTTTGGGTATGTTTTTGTTTTCTTTGATTTCATTTCAATTATCTTCAACTGCATGTAATGCGAGGTTTAAAAGTGTATTATAGTTCAGATTCAAACCTGAAGACACCTTATTTCTGTAAACTATGTAAATCACTCGCAGGTGAGCGGCTCTGAACTGAAGTATTTGCACGAAAGTACTGGTAAATAAATCAGAATAACTCATTAAAAGTTATGATACAAATCAATGAAGTTTCGATAACAAAACTGGTTATTTGTATATTTATCACAAATGTTATGCGGACACGTGTTCTACAGAGCGATAACGTTTTATTAAAGAAAGTTTGTATATGCGGAGATTGAGTATTCACCTTTTGGGCCATTAAACAGTGCTAAATTCGTGGAAGAACGCGAAATGAGGGACTTAAACACACGTATTGAATGCATAGTAGAGGTACTTATTATCAACATTAATCTTGATAGTAACAGTAGTAGCGATAGTAACGAGGGAGAGCTAGTTTCTGAAGGTGAAACCCTTTTTGAATTTTGATATATACGTTACTTCAATCTCTTTCTTTGTTCAGGCATACAAAGTAGATTAGGTATCGTTATTTCTGGAACTGAACTAATTAAAAAATAGTATATTATGTAACAAGTTTTATAAACGTCACTTTAGTCACGAGCTTTTTAGGCTCGAGTGGAGCGTAGCGCATCGAGTGTTTAATAAACGAGTGTCTAGACGAGTTTATATAATGTGTTACATACTATACTTTTTCTACGACCACAAATTTAGACAATATAACAATACTTAGTGGTAGGTCATATCTCTGAACATTAAGTGATTTATATTTTAGAAACCTACATCGTTGAATTTATATTTTTGTACAAAAGTAACATTGCACAATTACTTTTTAAAATAAAACCACGCAAAATATCGTCCTCTTGAATTTGATACCATCGCCATTTTTGTCCATAAAAATGGTAAAGAAATACGCCTTACCGTGATAAGCAATGCAAACTACATATGTTCAGAGGTATGACCAACTATCCTGTATATAGACCCTACTCTACTCTGAAGATTTATGAATCAGAAGATAAACTCACCAATAGCGTTCAAATAATAAATACTTATTTTTTTTTTAATTTTCCAGCTGCTTACACATTTTGTAAATGCGATTTCTAATGAAAACCTGCCTACTGTACAGGGTGGTTATTTATACACTAATTCCAGAAATCAGCAAATGTTAGAACGCAGAATATGTATTTATCTAATATTGAGGAATTGCATACCACACAATCTACTACTGTACAAAGGAATTTATTACAAAATATAAAAATGTAAAGGATAACAAAGTTTACATCGTCATTGCCGTAATTTTCCAAGTATTAAGCCTATACCCTTGGTTCAGTTATTTTAGAGAGGCACTAGAAAATGTCAAATATGAAAAAGGGCCTTTGATGGTCATAAAATTACGTACATTTTTAACATTTTAACCAACTTTGTATCGGTCAACGCAACGGTATTATTGATATTGATGTTAAAAGTGCCTCATTCTGCATATTTGTAATTTGATATAAATGGAAACAACAGGTATGCAGATACAGCAAGTATTTTAATATTGCTTAGTTAATACAGAAGAGTCAACGGTTTTTAGAAGGTTTCTTTTAGTTTAGCTATGTTTAACTCTATTAGCATTAACGTAAATAATTAAGTATGTCGGACGGCAGTCGCCTTTCAGATTAACATTTTCATCAGATACAATGCTCTTCTTCTCTCTCCAACGCCAATATGTGTCAAAGTAGCAGTAGTACATTCTCGCGAATCTGAACTTGGGGGGCCAAGCCCAGATCTCTTATACGGGTTGTGTAATCCGTTAGCCCTCGAAGGTGGGGCCCCCAGACCTAAGGAGCGCCTGAGGCTCTTGCTGTACCCGTTTCTTATACACTTGCAGGTCAGTTTACTAATGGCGAACAGAAATCTTGTACAAAGCTTGAACGATTAAAAAAAGTAGTAAGCTTGTTAATAATTTTATTGGATTTGTTTATCTGAAGGCTATATATTATTATAAACAGCCCGACCGACTGTGAACTTTTGTGTGAACTCGTTTAAAATTTTTGAGGCGATCAGGTTCCTTAGCTATAAATGTACTGCTAACAGGACTTTCCGTGTATCAAATTGCAATGAAGTTAAGCCAAATAAAACAGTTAATTTGTTGTTATTTAGTGCTGGTGAACCAGTTCTCCACACCCATAAGATACGCACTACATATTCCTATATGCCCATATTGTTATATGTACCTATTTAATAACTATTTATATCTTCAATCATAATCTTCATGTAATTCATTAAAAAGTGCTGATTGTATATTTTGACATTAAGAACTTGAAATGGTTGTGAAAGGATAAAACAGTTGAATGAAATTATTGATTTAATACAAGCAAATTACTCATCTCCATTCCAATATGTAAGTTCCGTTAAGTTTGTTCTCAAGGGCAGGTATTGACACGAAGTAAATTGCATATTAATTGATTTTTATTTACAAACGTCACTTATTCGTACCGGTCGATCCGTTCAGATTTCTGGTGAAGGTCGTGGGAGAGCTTTATGCCAGTTACGTTTATGGACGCGAATGGCGCATTGTAGCCTAACAATGCAAATTGTAGATGGAGATGCACGCCTAGATGCAGCTAATCATCGGTATTTACATCCTATACATAATTATTATTCAATTCGTGACAGTGTCCGTTGTCTTTATATGCATATTAGCGGTGGTATTTAAATATTATATTAATAATACATAGCAGATGTCTACTAATATCGGGTCTAGTTCTGTAGAAAAACAGGAAAGTTGATTAAACTGTCTGTTTACTTATTTATAGCCTTATTGTAAATGCTAATAGCAGACGTCTGTTTTAATAGAAGTACCTATCTGTAAACAAAAAATAAAATAACTGTTCGAGTTAATAATTGTAATATTAATACTAACGATAAATTATTATGCGTAATCTAGGCTAAGGCTTATAAAATAGGATGGTGTTATACCGGGTGACAATGAGACTAGGGCCATGTTTATATCTTCTTTATTTATGAATCGATTTGGATAAAATTTTATACCAAGATACTAGACATAATTTCTGATTGGTCGATAGACATAGTCAAAATGGCTGACTCCCGGTTTTACCGGAAATGATAGCAACTTTGATTTTTTAAATGGAACACCCTGTATATTTTATGTTTTTTTGAATCTACGAGTCAAATTACATATAACAGTATTGCCAAATTTCAATTTTTTTAAACAAATAAATTATTTTTTCAATTTTTATATTTTACCATAGAAGGCCTTGACTTGGAAAAATCTATTCTAATTGACTCTAGCAACTCTTAATAATAGCTATTTTATAAATGAAGTCAATAGCAAACCCTTAATAAAAGAACAAAGTTTGCTAAACACGTTTTTTAAGAAAAAGACACTTTTTTTAAATGGCACCTACCAAGGGCCATCTTGCCATTAAACAGAAAATTTAATTACCAATCTAACGATATGCGTCACGCACTACTTTATCTTTATCTGAAACTGAAAATTAATTAATTCATTATTTTTTTAAATGTATTTAAAAAACCAAAGTTGGTGTCACTTTCGGTGAAACCGGAAGTGACACTAACTTTGGTTTTTTAAACAGATCACTCTATATGTTTTATGTTTTTCAGAATCTACGACTCAAATTACATACAACAGTGTTGCCAAATTGGCTTAGGTATTATTAGTTATTACATAAAAATATTTAAAAAAAATAATTGATTAATTAATTTTCATTTTCAGATAAAGATAAACTAGTGCATGATGCATATCGTTAGATTGGTAATTAAATTTTCTGTTTAATGGCAAGATGGCCCTTGGTAGGTTCCATTTAAAAAAAGTGACTTTTTTCGAAAAAACGTGTTTAGCAAATTTTGTTCTTTTATTAAGGGTTTGTTATTGACTTCATTTATAAAATAGCTATTATTAAGAGTTGCTAGAGTCAATTAGAATAGATTTTTCCAAGTCAAGACCTTCTATGGTATAAAATAAAAACTGAAAACATATTTTTTTTGTTTAAAAAAATTTAAATTTGGCAAGACTGTTATATGTATTTTGACTCGTACATTCAGAAAAACATAAAATATACAGGGTGTTCTATTTAAAAAATCAAAGTTGCAATCATTTCCGGTAAAACCGAAAGTCAGCCATTTTGACTATGTCTATAGACCAATCAGAAATTATGTCTAGTATCTTTGGTATGGGGTGTTAGTGCCTCACCATCTTTGGTATAAAATTTTATCCAAATCTATTCATAAATAAAGAAGATATAAGCATGGCCCTAGTCTCATTGTCACCCGGTATATCAAAAATTGAAAATAAAGTATATTTACTATTTTTCGATTAGATTTTTCAGTTATCGTGGTTTTAAAAATCTAAAAATGGTGGAAAAACCGTATTCGATCTCAGTTGTAAATAATAATAATCAGATAATTAAAATTAATCGGCAATAATTTCTTAAAACGAATATTTACTATAATTTTGAAAAATAATTTGAAAATGTTCAAAATGTCGAGTAATCACGCATCTAGACATCGTAGCGCTAAAATAGAGTTTCGTACAATTTCGAGTGTTATTTTTTTAGTTTCATAGAACACGACTCTGTAACTAATTTAAATTAGCCGCAGGTAATTTGTTGACCGGAGACTTAGCTATCCCCATAAAAAATAGCATGACGGTAGGTCCGGTGAACGAGGCGATTAAGCAATTGGACCGCATCTGCCAATCCAGGTATTCATCCACAATTAATTCGAAGTAAGGGTCCGCTCGACCCTGCATGAAAATCATATTTTGGCGAACATTTAGAAGTATTTTATTTAAAATTCCTAGGGATCTTGTGGCTGAAAATTTAAAGAATAATCAAGATAAACTAAAAAATCTGGTGTGACACACGCACACAACTTCCATTTACAGTCTTCTTATAATTACCTAAAAATTTGATTTTTAATTTAACATTTGTCAAAAATTTTCAAAAATTATAAATTCTACAGAAACCGTAGAAAATAGAGTTAGTTGAAAACACAAATTTTCTCGAAAATTTTAAGCTGAATTCAAAAATGTATAATATACCAAGTGTTCTATTTAAAATAGGAGTTAATAAAAAAAAATTTAAAAACAAAATAAATACATTTTCGACGTATTCAACTGGAAAATCACCTACCTCACATCAATACACATTAAAAATGTAATAAAAATGTAAAGTTAAAAAAAATCGTTAGAACCGTTTTTTAAAAATCCGAAAAACTGAAAAATCGCAAGAGTAAACACCATACTTCCGGTCATGCGATTTTCTTCAAAAGCTTGCTGTCGCATCTAGATAGTACATAAAACTTATATATGAAGTTTCAACGTCATACCTCTTTTCGTTTTTGAGATATTCTGTTCATACACAGACACACAGACAGACTGACAAGCAGACAGGAAGACCAATGAACAAAAACGTGTTTTTTTGGGTTCAGGGCTTCTTAAACGTGAAGATCTGTTGAAAACTCAATTTAGAATTTTTGGGGTTATTCCAATACTTTTTTTATTGTAAAAGGAAATAAAAGAGTTAATGGAATTGATAGAAATGGAGGGATAAAATATCACGTTTACCTGTCGACACCTGACAGCCCAAGCCATACATTTAACTCAAGCAATGTTGGTGCTAACTTTTAGTATAGTTATTTTTATTACAAGCGTCGAAAGTAGCAAATATCGTGCGAGTGTTGATTAGACAAACGAGGGCGTAGCGAAGCGAAGCCCGAGTGGATCTAAAACACGAGCACAGATATTTGCACTTTCGGGCGAGTTATGAACACTATTTTTTAGACGACCACTCAAAGTAAATTCTATTTTTAAGATTTGTTTTTATTTCGTTTTGCAAAATTGATTGTTATATTATTATTGGTACAATTGGCAAAAGCGTCTGGATGATTTGAATCACGGTCTGCCGAATTGTGTAACAAACGTCAAAGTGACGTTTGCACACAATTAAGCAGGCCGTGTTTCGAATAACTTTTATCCGTTACGATATGACTAGTACGATATAATATCGTGCTAGTGTTTGAAATTGTCAACTTTCTGTAGTAGGCTGCTGTCGCGATAATGTTACTTTCATATGTGGTCGTCTAAAATAGTTATTTTCATAACGTGTGTCGAAAGTAGCAAATATCGTGCGAGTGTTGATTAGATAAACGAGGGCGTAGCGAAGCGAAGCACAGATATTTGCACTTTCGGGCGAGTTATGAACACTATTTTTTAGACGACCACTCAAAGTAAATTCTATTTTTAAGAATTGTTTTTATTTCGTTTGCAAAATTGATCGTTATATTATTATTGGTACAATTATAAAAAATTAGAGCTTGTTGGAAGCAGAGCAACGAATAAAGCAAAAGCGTCTGGATTATTTGAATCACGGTCTGCTGAATTGTGTGACAAACGTCAAAATGACGTTTGTCACACAATTAAGCAGGCCGTGATTTGAATAACTTTGTGCCGTTACGAGATGACTAGCACGATATAATATCGTGCTAGTGTATGAAATTGTCAACTATCTGTAGTAGGCTGCTGTCGCGATAATGTTACTTTCATACGTGGTCGTCTAAAAAATATTTTTCTACTGTTTTCAGATTTTCAAAATCACGATAACTCGAAAAGTATTAGTCTAATAAAACAAATTTAAAAAACTTTCTCTTCATTCTATATTCTGTGTGCGCGAATTTCGAAACATCCTGTGTAGTATAGTCGCTATTATTATTATTATTATTATTCATTAACGTTTTTATACTAATTTTTTAGTTTTTAAATGCATTATTTCTAGCTTTCAAGTGAAAATAATGTATTATTGTTGTTAAAATTACAAAGAATCCGGTTAAAAACAACTCAATTCAATACTTTAATCGATTTTGAACAAGAAAATATGTTTTATTGAGAATTATTTGAAGACTGTTAGAATAATAAATGCTCATAATAGGGTTGCTTTGTCTGCATATAAAAAAACAACGAAAAAACGAATTTCAAAAGAACTGAAAGTTTTATATTCCAAAACCATATTTATAGGTTACTTGTTAATAATATTTGCAAGTAGGTAGTCTTTCTTGTGATCACTCTATAAGGCAAGAACTCGTGAGTCATTACGTTTCACTAATGGTGCAGCCGCATTAGTTTCAAAACGATTGAATTAAAAAAAATAGCATTTCGGAAACTGCAAATGGCTTGTTTGCTTCATAGTTATTATAGGTAAGTCTATCGTCAACTTTCGCAAATGTTAACGTGTTAGTCGTGTTGATTGAAGAAGTGGAGTAACAAAGGAAACAAATAACTAGTTGTTTTAGTTACACTTAATCACAATAAATATGAGGATCAGTAAGCTTTATAATCTAATAATACAATAAACATTTTTCCTGAAGCTATTGCATTAACCTTAATCCTCTACCTTCTGAATAATTTATATTTATGTATTATTTCTTAAATATGATTATGGTAACATGAATTATGTAAATTCTTTGTGTACTATTATTAAATATTAGCATATTTTGTGTAATGCCTATTTCAACAAATATTTAGCATTTCTAGTCAACATGCTTCACAATAAATGCTGAAGTTGTGGGGGCGGGTGGCCCTAATATTTTTGATCTTTCATGTCTCAATATTTGTAGATATTTTGCTGCATTTTTTATTATCGTGACCAGTGATATAAAAAGTTTTTGTTTTTAACTTTCATACAAGAAGACAAGTGTTCACGCAAACAAAAAAGCAAATGTGTAATGGTAACTCAAAATATTGCTTAGACCGAGTCTGATAATTACCAGGTAATGTATTGCCTGACTTTTGCATTCCTGTACAATGGAAAATTCTGGGATAACTAACTTTATTGCTTCCAAAACTCGGTATAGTAAAATATCGTTTTTATATGACACAAATAAAATAAAAACATAATATTCAGAAATTATAGTTTATTGATGATAATTACTTGGAATATATTTATACAAAAGTTGAACATGTTTAAAATCGCTAAAGCTTTGACAAAATCTAAATAATGGTGTATATGCGTCTTCGCTTACTCTAGGGACAACTTTCCAGAATTGTAATAAAAACGAATAAAAATGTCTATAATGTATCTGATTTACATAATGTCCCCATTTTTGGTCCTGGTGTAGGAATAGTGACAATAATTAATACCATCGAACTACAAATAACAAAAGCAAACAATACACCTGCTGTACTATCTTGTAACGTTTATCATTTGTTATTTTCTCGCGAGAATTAATTTGCATTAAAAAAAGTCGACAAGAAGTTGTCTGGATGTTTGTAAATATGCAAAACTGAAACTTAAAACCATACTTGAGTGTTCGAAAATTACTAACCACATATATGCTCGGATAAATTTATAAGAATCATTAACTTACAGCTCTTAGGAGAATGGCAATGGAGCTAATTTAGAACTGTTTTATTTATACAAGTAATGTGGTGATGCCTATTGCCCCATCTATTTAAATTTCAGTGTTCAGCTCTATTTTTATAGTTGTTGGCACTAATATCATTAATTAAAAGATGACAGAGTAGATATATAATAAATCCTTTTGAACTTGATTAAAGGACTGATGGTTTTGGATTTAACAAGATAGTACAAAAATAGCTAACCGTCATTAGTTTATACATACGATCGAAATACAATTTTTTTTTGACGAATTGATAATCTCAAAAATAAGGCTAAACTTTCTAAATTCACATGAAATCTTCCATCTACAAAAACACCAAATTTATACATTTTGTTGTATTCTGTAAATAAAATCTAAATTTAGAAATGATTCTTGAACTTCATAAATAAAGCGTGTAAGTAGCTTTTGTGAATTTTTGTATATTCAAATTTTATTAAACGCAGTAGAAGAATGGTTAATTAGATATCTCAAACAGGACGCATTTTTAGAGTTTTGTCATGGGGTGTACGTGGTTAAGACGGAAGAGCAGGGTTAGGTGAGGTATCAATAATGTCACGCCTGCTAGTTATGCAATAAGTACCATCATATTTGAATAATTAAAGTCTTAAATACTAATGAATTAACTTTAATTAAAAACTGTACCATGACTGATCATCAAAAGCTATTTAATGATTTTGATTTAGAGTTTCCCCATCCTAAATATATTTAGGAGTAGCTCGAATTGCTTCTTTCTTAACCAAATATAAAATTAATTTATTAGACCTTCTCATACATTACTAAATGGTTTGTTTAATAGGTTTGTCACATAAACCATCAATAAATTAGATCAATATGCAAAATATATTGTTTATAAATTTGGCCTTAATATTGAGTAATTCTTAACAATAAAAGTGAAAGTTCCAGCACTTTTTGACATTTGAAAGTAGTGTTACATACTTATTTATGTGCATTTGATGTGTGGAATTGTTTAACGTTTTTGTTTGCCTTTGTCTCGCCTACAAACTATTACTGCATTTTCACTGCTTGCAAATAACTAGGATCCATAATAAACTCAATGATAGGATGTCATTTATTATCAACGGAAAAGAAATAACTATATTCACGATAGCTAAAATTAAATTTTAAGTACAAATATAATGCATTTGAGATAGAGGAATTAAATAACTGCATGCGCACACTTATTATTGCAAAAATGTATATACTATATAGTTATTATCATCCAAGAGTTGCCAAACGAAGAGAACACTGTTTTAATATTTAACACATAATAGCAGGTTAGGTGCCATTTTTGAAGTGCGAATCAGTAAAGCACAGACCAGTATAGATTGGTGATTTGGCTTCGTTCTACTTTGCAAATGCCTCAGGGTCCAATAATCCAACCGGTCCGCTGTACCTTACCATTCAGTTCATCGCTTACTTCTTTCTTTTGCCTGACTTGCGAAGTATCTCCTCATTTCTAAAACGCTAATCAAAGGATGAGCTTTTTTACTGTGTAGTTATCGAGGTCAAAAAGGGCATACCCATCATACTAACTGAAGCTTTTAATTGTAAAATTGGTAGCTATTAACAGACAAATTGCCAAGTTATTGGGCTGTGGTATAATAGAGTTGATAAAATCGTGCATGACATCGACCTCATTATGTATTACCTGCGGTAAATGTCAGTGACTTTTTCAAATTACATTATTCTAATATTAAAAATAACGCGATGCTGCGTGCTCATTACAGACAATTTTAAATCATGCATGTTATAATTGTTGTAATTGATTTAAAGGCATAATTTGCTGTATAACATCACTTTTATGTCAGGAACAGAGATCAGTTTCCAATGTGCTTGACGGGTGATGGATCCTATTAATTTACTTGTCACATGAAGCACTAAAAGTTTCAAATAGTTTTACGTCAGCTCTATTGGAATTAAAAGTAGTAATTCTTTTACTTATTAACAGAAATTACTTGTACGTACACTGCAGATTATATTCTTGAAATAATTTGGTTAATAAAATGGCATATAAAAGTTTAATATTCGTACTTGTTTTAAGGGAATTGGCTCTATCGAAATTTTGTGGAACACATTTTTGTCACACACGTACGTTAGAGAAAGAGGTGGAACTTCCAAAGAATATTAGCAGACCATTTCGAATACTTCATAACTGATCTTAACTTATGAAAGGTAAACAGGTAAAACCTGCCTAAAATCTTCAGCTATGACAATTAGGTACTTTTCCTCCATAAACAATGTTGTCGTTTATAATATTTTTAAATAATCAACACACATTAATGCATATGCGTTAGCCACTGGTGCTTCATTCCACAGATAAATTTTGTCAATTTACGTTTAAAATCTATTTTCAAGCTTTAATGATTTTAGACTAAAATCAATTCCAAAGATTGATAGAGAGAAGAAGTAAGAGAGATTTTTAAATGTAACGACACAACCGACGTGTATTGCAATATCGTAAAGATTAATATATCATTTGCAACAAAGCGGTCCATAAAATGGAAAAAAAAACGTGCGATAACCAAACTACGTGTTAAATAGCTTTCATTAAACAAAAACTAATTATGAAATCAGTGTAATAGAAGCTTCTGTTTTAAATACTTTTCTAAGCTGTCATAATTGTTGTGGAAAATGTATACGGCAGCAAGGATAATTACTTCATTTGCTTCAGATCAATCAAATTAATTATAACCAAACTATTTCACTTGAGCCTTTGCCATGACTTTTTCATTCAGAAGGTTAATTTAAAACAGAACAACAATTATTTCACTATATAGAAACGCTTGCTTAATATTAATAAATACATCATTAATATATCTTCATATTTTTTTATGTACAGCTGTACTTTTTAATTAAAAATTAACTGAAATTTGTCAATAGCCAGCTTAAACAATAATTATATTTTTTACCTGCAACAGAAAATTTTACCATAAAAGAAATCTTCCAAAAACTTTAGAATTTATTTGCATCTACATCATAGCCATACAATTGTCACTTTTTATAAGTAAATGTAAAATGTAAATATATATTAATAATGGCGAATTGATTATTGTAAGTTTTCAAAAAGCTATTTTAATTATAAATAAAGTAAAAATGGCACACAAATATTAAATATTTGTTTGAAATTCCAAAATATTTGTAACATTAAACAATATTAAATTATGTATATATAATGTATGTATCTCATAAAGTTCTTGACGTATGAGAAACTTTACATTATTTATTTATGAAAAACTCTTCAAAAAAGTTGGGCATTGCCCAAAAATCCACATACGCTTATAAAATTCCAAAACTATGTGACATGGTATAGGGTAGAACAAACAATAGTAATTCTGCTAAAGATTAAAGTACTTAATATATTTTAAATAATACGTCAGAAATTCTATTAACAGGAAATAATTGTTTATGGCATAAATGTGTTATATTACAAATAATCCAAGAGAGAAAAGTATTTTATCCAATACTCAGCGGTAATATGGTATTTTACTAGTTCGTGTTAAACAAGTAAAATGAGCTACTACTAGCTTGCCTACACCATAACTTTGCCCTCGACACTGTGGGTTATTTAGCTGGTTCAGATCATCTTCCACGTTACTCTTAACACCGTGGGTTATAATAAATAACCCACACATGACTCTTAACTACTTAGCTCACTCCCGTGCTTTATAAATACTTTGGTTCACTCTCAATTAATTTGTCACTTTGACTTTTCACAGCTGTCGATACAAAATTTAGGTTTTTTTGGTATTTATTGAGTTGTTGTGTACGGCACGCGTGTGATATTGCAAATAATGCACTCGAGAAAATATCCCTCTCGGCCTGACGGCATCGGCGGCTCAACACACTTGTACCATAAATAACTATGACTCACAGGAGGCTGCGACTTCATAATTATGCATTACCTTTTATTCCAAATAACTCTTCTATTTCTAAAATTTTCTGTTAGTTTCAGAAATAAGAGTACTTTATTCTTTAGCTGAACTATTTCACCTACCCTGTGTAATGTCAGATAGTTTTGGAATTTTCTGGACGCATTTTGGGCAATGCAGACGTTTTTATAATGATGATTTTCATAAATTGATAATTATAAACGTTTCTCATATGTAGAGAACATTTTCACACACACTGTATATATATATATTTTAAAGTGTAAAATGTAGGGAAAAGAGAAAGTAAAACATAATCCGAACTCTACATTTCTGTTCATCAAAATCTGTTAATATTCAACAGTAATATTCCAAGTGCATTAAAATAACCAATTACATTTTTACGTCTTCTGTCAGAACGTTTTGCTAAGAAATTTGTCAATTTGCCGATCAACAATTTTTGTGGCGGAAAGTTTAGCAGCTATATGGTTTACATGCACGCAGGATGTTCGTCGTGACTATTTCCTGAATAAATACATAAAATTCAGTTGGCGAAGCACATTTAATAATCATGTTAAAATTATTCACAAGTGATTACATTTTGACACATTTTTAACTGCGATAAAATTTTGACGTTTGAATTTTTGTCATTATTAAACTGACAGAAACCATGGTAAGTACGCATCATTATGCAACGAAAACTTCGAATAAAGTGTCGCTAGATAGTCATTAATGTATGAAATATAAATGTAAAATTGTTCTTAAAGAAAAGTATCTGTTTGCTAAAATCATAATATAAGATTTCGTTATCAAAATTGCAGCAAATTTCAAGAATGGGACTGATTGTAATTCTAGTAGTAGGGTTTAGCCTTATGATGTATTCTAACTAAAACATTAACTAAAACAGTTATCAGCTATTTCTATCGCTTTATTAGAAGTAGAAGGGATGACAATATTCAAACCAACGTAATCCATTGATTAGTGCATGTGGGATCTACAAAACAATTACCCAAATAATATCCTCTTAGGGCATATGCCAATATCATAAAAAGGGTAATACAAATACATACTTTTCTGTGAATTCTGTTGCATCAATTTTATCATTTCAGCTGATATTAATATAACATGTGATTTTAAAAAAAGTGTATCAAAGAGGGTCAAGGAAAAAAATATAGACAAGCTGTATGTGCAGTATTGATTCAGAAAGTAGGTCATTTTAATTAATACAACTGTCATTTTATACGAGCTTAATTTGATAAGTCCCAAACCGCTTATCACACAAGCTTCTTAATTTTGTATATTACATCATGGTTTCCACCGATCATCAAACACTATTAAAATTATTTACATGTACATCCTTGATAGTGAATCATCATAAATGAGTTCCCTGTGATTTCTTATAGCATGAAACTGTTCTTTAAAGATACAAGAATAGGAACAATTAAATCGGTTGTTGTACACGCAAATCTCAAGGTGTGTTAATGCACGATGAGTAGCTGAAGTTCAATTCATTATGCGAATATAATAAAGTGACATTTAAAGAATTCTTCGTGACGATTCTAAATATTATTATAACTGTAACTGCCAATGCTAGTAAAGGTTATGCGTTTAATGTATACTAATAAGCAGTTTGTATTATCTTTACAGATGGTATAAGTTCTGCCTGAAACGACTACTAATAATTTTAAAAGAGAGGGATATGACAGATATGATTTGTTAAGTGTACTTTAATAACAGTCTTTAGTATAGATCTAATCCGTCTTTACTAGGATGCCAGGGGTATTTTATCACAAATTTCAAGATGTATATGTAAAATAATATTTCATCATAGATGTAATAAGTTAATTTGATCCTTTAAGTCGTAAAATTTCGTTTTCAGCTTTAAATTGCCTGCTGATTATAAAAGTATATATTGTTGAGCTTTTATTTCGATCAACGCACCTGTACCTGCAATTAAAATATGTAGGTGATTGCAATTTAACGAATACTTAACGTTATGGCTAATGAAGCTCCATGGTCACGTTACCCACGGTCAAAATTTACATGGATAGTCAAAACTAATTCTAAAAGTGTGCCGCAATCAGCGTGTGAACCTTTCGAAAATTAATAGACGGTTAATTGTGTTCTTGATAATGTTAGAGCTTCTTAATTGATCGTATACGTATTCACAATAAAATATTCAAATTTTAAACTTATGCAAAGGTCACCGTTTGTTTAAAGTTCGTTGTAATAATTTAATGTAGAGTTCACACTACAGAAATTATTGCAGGTTATATTTCACGGTCATTAGAGTTTACATCTGCGTCATCTATTATAAGAATATATTAATACTTGACTATATAGTTTTTCTTATATACAGCTGTTAGTAATTGTTTTGTCAGTCTTAATAAACAACATTTTTACAAATCATAAACTAAGATATTCTGTATAATGTGATCAAACTTTTTTGTTCACAATTAGATTTGTCTTCTTTGCAAGTTTCTGATTCTATTATAACTGGTCCAAAAAGGTACTTAACTAAATTTTAAGCAAAATAAAAATTTTGATATTTTAGCTTTGTTGTGTAAGATTCCAATTTGCTTTATTAAATTGTTCTTTATTTAAAATTTAAATTCAAATTAAAAGCATACGCAGGGTGTTTTGTAAATTTATATTACAGGCTATAACTTAATAAAGATGAAGCCAGGTAGCGCAGTTGGGAAAGAGCTAGGCTTGCATTAAGCAAGTTCTCGGTTCGAATCCCGCGGGCGGTCGGAATTTTTCCGCAGCCTTGGCAATTGGAATCGGGCTTGGTGAGACCATTCACAGTTGGGCACCGAATTAACTTTGCTTTACTCAGAACCACAAACCTAAGAGGTAGAATAACGAGGTCAACGCATCACCAAGACACACATCTTACACAATGGTTGCTGTGCAAGCACAAACGGCGCGCTCCAACTTTATAACCCGAATTCGGGGTTGAGTATGGTATCGCCAGAGGCAAGCGTATAAAGCACCAGCCTTTACACCGCAAGGTAAAATGAGGTTACCGACAATACAATACAACTTAATAAACATATTCGAGAGCTCATCTTTTTATTTCCTCTGTCTGAAAGGTGAAGAAAGTATTGTAATCGTAAAAAAATTACCTTCCGAGATTTCTCTTGGCGATAGAGCTCAAAAACTATGTGTTGGAGGAAGACCATACTCTGCATGAGGATTAAATGCCTACCTGGTTTGAAACTGAATATACTTTAGCTTAAATATATACAGGATGAGCAGCTTATAAAATAAAATCTTGCTTATTTTTACTTTCACTAGGGAACAGATAAAAGCTTTTATACTTGGACATAAATATGCATATTTGGAACCTCACAGATATAGGGTAGACATCATAAAAAAAAGCAGCAATGTGCAGCGGTCGCTGCGGAACGCACTTGCGGGGGAAGTTCCGGGTAAGCTTTTTTCAGATTTTATTTATTTAAACGAAAGTCTGCAAGCCATAATAAAAGAAGCTACTAGTTTTACAATCTTTGTTTTTCACTTTTAGTTTTTGTATATTTTGAAAACATTACATAAAGTATGTATTATACTGACATCGACATTTTGGGATTAATATTTTTCTTAATTAGTGACTGAATTATCAAGTAAAAACTGTCAAAATAGTTGGAGACTTATAATGGAGTAGTACGATATTGCATTCTGTAAGTAGAAGATACAATAAAAAGCACTTGTTTAGTAATAACAGTATGAATGGTATGTCACTGCAAAGCTTTTTATTGTAGTTTCTAGTTAGCTTAAACTTTGACTCATACTATTCCATTATGAAACTGTATATTTCAACTTTTAACATGCAATTCCAAATTGATGGTCCCAAGCCAGTATGAGAAAGAAAGAGGGTTGTGGCGATTGACATATCATCGTACCTAAAAAAATCAAAGGTAAGCAGAATGGAAAAGCCGCCAAAGAAAGACAGTCTTCGGTTGAAAATCCACACTGCCAATGGAAGAATCCCCAATGGATATGCAATTAGGCATCATCTTGTATGAATCGGAGTAATGAGGAGTGAAAGAGCGAAAGTAGAAGTGTCGATACAAATTAGAAACAAATTTATAGATAAAATACAACACTCCAATATGTAGTAAAACTAATTATTGAAATAAACGATCAAATAGTTGCAGTATTCGCGATATATGGAATTAATGAAGATGCAAGAGTGGAACAAAAGGACGAGTTCTTTGGGACACATGGTGATACTTTTGAGATCGTAAATAAAACACACGAAATAATTAAAATTCGAGATCTAAACTATAGAGTAGGCAAAGAGGTTAATAATAAAGTAATTGGAAACATGGGGAGTATGCTCAAAATGACAATGGGTACCTGTTGTATGTATAAAAATATTCACAAGTGCACTTGGGAACAACCAACAAAACAGTTAATATCAATAATTGATCTAATATTAGTAAAACAACATAATGGCGATAAGGCGACGTGAGAGTCTACAGAGGGTCGGAATGCGGATCTGGCCATTATCTACTAATAGTAAAATTCAGATACAATGGATATAAACAAGAGATACAAGTCTAGTTACATAGTGAAGAACTACAAGAAGTTGGATAACTTGCAACAGGACAATATAAGAAGGTTATTTTAAAATCTAGTAGAATACCAGTTAGCTTCAAAATCCGAAGATAATATTTAAAAACCAATCAAATCACAGATTTCGATTAAAAATATCCAATCACTGCAACTCTTTAATGATCAGCATCAAGATCAAAATAAACAAGCGATTATTTTTTACTAAAACTTTCTATAGTAACCAATAAATAAATGCCACATTTTTCTAAAATAAAGCAAGTTGTATCAATTGGTTGCAAAAATGGATACGTCGAGATTGGAAATGGCATCAGCTTCGGAACTAAATCACAAAATAGAAGGAACAACCCCCAAGAAAAACGAAAGGCTTTATTCTTACCAAAAATGGGAGCCAATATATACAGAATAAATGTTTTACGATACAAAAAGCAGGCGCAAATTAGACTGTTACTAAATATATCTGCAACACAGGACATCGAAAGGTCCGTGCTCCGTGGCGCAGGTAGAAATTCCCCAGTCCCTTACAATATTCCACAAAACGTTGGGGCTGCATTCGCGATCCGCCTGCCGGTCGAATTCGACCACCGGTAAATTTTTTTTATTTGAAAACTTTTATTAATTTATTAGAAACGTGAAGATATTTTTACTCACAACTTAATTTGATTTTTAAAATTATTTAGTGTCACAATGTCGACGAGAGAAGTTCTGGGTAAATCCTTTTACATATTTTTTTTAACACAGGATATTAACTCTTATGTTATTTATAATAAGGCTTTCTCTACGTCTTTTAAGTCAATTTCTGTCTTTACGTTTTCTATGTAGTCTAGATTTTCTTGAACTATATATTCATTTTTTTTTCTTGTAATAGTTTCCTTCTATTTCAAAATTAACCCAAAAATTAAAAACAAATTATATAGGTGCTCCGCCTGTATATATTTTTATGAAATTGTACCGGTTTCATGCCAGGTAGATATATAATATGTATGCAAAATATCGTCTTCCTCCGACAAATAGTTTTTGAGCTATACTGCCAACAGATAGATAGACAGACAGACAGACAGACAGACCTTTTTCGTCATCTAGAGACTTTGAAACGTGAAAATCTAAATAAATCTCTCTTTTTTTGTGACTCATTTAGGGTAGGCCTTGGGAAGAAAGATAGAAAATGTAGTCATGTCTATAGGTGAATGTCAGATTGCATTTTGATTAGGAAAATATCTGTCACTGTGACAGGCAAAAGTTTACACTGCATTAAGTTTACTTCATCATCAACCACAAAGAAAAATACGGTGGCATTTACACAACGAGTGTATTAACCATAAAAGTCAATAAAAATTGTTTTATTTAGTGTTTTGTATATTTTTAGGAAAATAGTTTAAGATCAAGATGTGATTTAGTTCTCTCTGACTTGTGGTAGTTCATTTGCTTCAATGGGTAGAAATCAAGTTATAGCTAACATCAATTTGATAATGGTATGCTGCGAATGAGTTTTGTTTTAAAGACACAATAAATACTTATAATATCATTATTTTTCCCTCGGTCTCTCTATAAAATGTAATTTTACGTACGAAAATGCCACTTTTTACATACATATTATATATCTACCTGTCATAAAACCGATACAATTTCATACAAATATATACAGGGTGAACACCTTAAAAGAATAAAATTTATTTTGGGGTTAATTTTGAAATAGAAGGAAGTAATAACTTTCACATAGGTCAGGCTTTACATTCGCCGAAAATAAGACTCAACCAATACAGGATAATGTCACAAAAGAGTAAAAACGTTTCAACAATGACACCCTTCTGTTCAAGAGAGGCGCGCGCCGGACTTATTTCAAAGAGGCTCGGTAGCGTAGTTGGCTTTATCGATGCAGATACGATCTCTGTGCAGGGGTGCGCTTACGATCGTTCTGCAGATGCGGCGGGTTCAAACCCCAGCGGGATAAATTTTTTTTAATTTGAAAATGTATTTAATTTATTAGAAACGTGAAGATATTTTTACTCCTAACTTAATTTGGTTTTTAAAATTATTTAGTTTCACAATGTCGTCGAGGGAAGTTCTGGGTAAAGCATTTTACAGATTTTTTGGATATTAATAATGTTTCGTTCGCAAATGCTTTTCGTTCGCAAACGCTTTTCGTTCGCAAACATTTTTCGACCACAACTCTTATAATTCACACTCTCATTTCTTTTTCAAATGTGACGGTCGACGGAAAAGTTTAATATGCACTTCGGACGAAAACAGCTTTTTAGGGCTTTGCAGACATCGTCCATAAAAATCCAATTTTTCGGTCTAGATACATACCTTATATAACTATTAATTAATTGAGAAAAGAAAGAAAATACCTCCAGACTACAACGTTGTAATAATAGCATTGATTAATAAGAAGGGAAACAAGAAACATAGTAATAATTATCGAGGAATAAGTGTTACATCAGTTATGGCAAGGATCTGCGGAATAGCAGTTAAAAAAGGATTAGAAGAATAATGTTCGATTTAAGTGCAAAGTAGTTTTAAAGCGGGAGAATTGTGTATGGATAACATATTTCGTCTCAGACAAGTTTAGAAAAGCGTAAGGAAAATCTCCACACACCTAATTTTCACACATATTGGAAAGGCCTATGATAACGTTCCAAGAAACATAAAAGAAGACTGCAGATTCACTACATTCAAACTGAATACATTTATATAGAAAGAGAAGATAGGAACATTAACGTAGAAAATGTAGTAATTAATCATACTAACAGCTTTAAATCTCCTGGATTCGTAATATCAAAAGATGGAAAGAGACTAGAAGACGTTGAAAATAGAGCAAAAGTAAGCAGAACGATAAATACGGCTCAACACTTAAGGGTCCTCCAGCGGTCTTGTTGAAAATGTTTCACAAAACCAAACTGTTATAAAATGCACTAATTACACTTTGTTATATATCACACGATTTGTATTTTAACAAGGAAAATCGCTAGCATTTTTTATTTAAAAAAAAGTAGTAATAAGAAATTTATTTCAAAAAAACAGATAAAATATACACTTCTGATACTCCCTGCGAATTGTACAAGTTTATTTCGTATCCGATTTCGAAAAACTACATGCCCCTAGAAGCACAACAGAATAAGTTACCACGCTTGCATAAAAGATTTAGTTTAAATTATGTTTTAAAGATAGTAGAAGCAATAATCTAATTGAGTCCGTGGCTATTGAACCATACGAGTAACGCTAATATTTTTTAAAGAAATGGTGACCTACTATGCCACTAATGTTGTAGACCATATCTGGTTCATTTACAACATTAAGTAAAGGCAATAATATTCACGTTTGTAATTACAAAATGTTCCTAAATCGGGCCCAGTAGTTCATAGTTTTACCGCCGCCATAAGTTGGCGCTGTTGATATTCCGAACGCTTACGGCCGGCATGGGAAGATTACAATAATCCTATTATAAGGGTGCATAGAAATTCGAGAAACCAGTCAACCGAAAATTACAAAGAGAATATTACATTTTTAGACTTTTACCACTTTTACATGCTTTTACGATGTCTAATTATTTATTTATAATTAAATAGCATATCGTATTTTTATTCATAACACTCTTTCAGATCTCAGGATTGTTTAACGCTCAAAATCTTAGTTATTTCAGATGTTTATTATTAAGCAATTACATATAATACAGTAGGTACCTGATCAAATCAAATAAAAGAAAAATTCAAATGTAATAATATATTTACAAGATTTTTACATAACCTGTATTTTATTTTAAACCTAGATATACATCCCGCAAAGGCAAATTTCTTAGACGCCGTGAATCTATAAGTTCTGGAAGTAAAGAATTCATATAAAAATCATCTAATTTAAATGCCATGTTTTCCCAGAATTTCTTATCCCTACGAATTTCTTCGATGCAGACTCCTTTGGGGGTCCAAACAACGAAGTAACAAACTTCCTTATTTGCTATTTGCAGTTGCCCTTGTACTTGATACATATATTTATGTTTTGAGTTTAATTTTAGAGAGTCCCCTTGTAACGTACAATTTTTTTTTCTCCAAAACTCCTTCTTGTGGTGTTAAATTCTTACAAGACGCTGGACATTTGATTTCCAGAATTGCATCGCCGATTTCTGTAACACGATCTGGACTTGCAGATAAATATGGCTTTGCACTATCGATGCAAAGCCCTATAATTTTTGTTTTGATGCCGTAAACGGTCTCAAATGCGTCGACTGCGTTTTCTTCATTTTCTTGGCCGTACACTGTAAATTCATTACCTAAAAATTTTGAGTATAATAACGCTTCTACTGTTTTAGCAGTTGATGTTGTGGAGCGCATACAACAAATTCTTCCAAAATTTGATGCAGTAAGACGAAGTTTTCTTTCTCGCTTCCATAATTCTGAAAGAGCTTGTTCTCGAGTATCTATTTCCAGTTGTTTTGCGTCCGTTGTAGATATTTGCTCCAAAAATTGATTTTTTTGGATGTCAAACGCCTCTTTGTTCCTATCCGTCGCAGCATGGCAAATCATCTTTGTGCTATTTTCTTCCAGAGAAGCGCTTGTTGTTGGAGTTTCTGGAGTGATGTCGGTCCATTCGTTGGGCATTTCTCCATCATCGAATGTTTTTTTAATTAAACCACAACTTTCCTCTGCTGTGGTCTTACTATAACAAACATCGTGTTATTGTCAGTATCGGGTAAAAACGGATAAAACATCAACCTGCACACACCCTCAAAAAAACCTAACTTTTCTATGTTTGAAGTGCAACATGCATTATATTAATTTTAACTGCCGCGATTATTACACCCGGGTATTATAATATTTTAAAACGATTGCTGTTAGTGGTGGCAATCCTTAAATAATTTTTATATTGCCAGTTCAAGTGCTATAATAATGACATATTCCTCAATAGGGAGTTTATAAATGACATAACATTACACTGCTACTATACGTACTATACTACTAATTAATTCCAAAATGAAGATAGGTGGCAATGAATAATATTTCAACTTATAAAACTAAATTAATCTTTTTATTGAAATAAGTAGTAACGTAAAATGAATGTAAAATGCGAATAACAAGTCAAATAATATTCTAGAAATCAACTTACCGGATTTTTAACATCGTTTTGGCCAATAGCCGTTTAGTTTTCTTCGCTCTGCTAGGTTTTCGTTCCTTATGTGTAAAATTTCGTCCCATATCAATGTTTGTTAGCTCAGTAAGCACAATCACATAAACAGTAACACTGTAAACAGGCTCTTTTCACAATAAATTACGCGTGTTGAAACCAAGAGATTTTCAACAACACTAAAGTTTAGGGTTTATCTTTGCTTTTATTTAGTCATTGCTCATTCCCTAATTACCTGCAATAGGTAATTATTACGATTCAGCATTCCGCATTAGTCGAAATATTTAAATAGATCATTTGCCTAACTCAAATCATTAGCAAGTACCTACTTGTAGAAATTACTGTATCTTCAATAATATGTCATTCCAATCAACCCAAAAATACTTATTTTGTTAATGACAATTTTATAGTCGTTAAATGAAATCCCAATAATGTGTTGTAAATAACAGAAATAACTATCTGCGGTAGTTCCTTTTAGTCAATGCAGCAGATAAGAGAATATTACGAATATAATGCAGAAGCGTGGTGAGTTAAATCTTTAAGTTAAGCCTTTAATCTTTTGAAATGAAAAATGCCAGCCGTTCGGTTGTTATCTACTGCATAATGGGTTGTATAACTTTAAATTTCTAGTTTTACTGTAGTTTTACATAGCGCTGGAGGACCCTTAAGGCGGCTTTGGAGAGCTCATAGATTTCCATAGCGGGTAAGGTACATTTTCTTTTGCGCCTTGAATTTCATGTCTAGGCAACTTTAGATACACCTCTTTGCCTTCAATGGAAATGTTGAAAGCGGATTATATCGCTAAGTACCTTATCTGTTAATCTACTACCTGTGAGGAACCTTCTATTTAAAACCAAGTTAGCCCAATACATCCTTACATTTGTTTTCGAATCACCAAATTAAATAATTTTGACTGAAATCTTTTGATGCAATTGATATGTTGTAATCAATAAGTTGGGGACTAATATAATTAACTATTTATAGGCAGAATTCTTATGCTTTTCGCATAGGTAATTAGTAGACGAATTTGAAAACATCAATTACTATTATAAATGAGAGATGACTGCTACGCTAATGATCCTTATCTGTATTTAGTATCAGCTACGGAATTTCGCCCTTTGTTTGTACAGGTACGTATGCCAATTTAACCTGGTTATAACCAAGCAAGTAAACGGTATAAGCCGATCTTGCATTTTGAAATAACGATGACCCTAAAGTTTCCAGAATCAACTATTGTAATTTATTTCGCAAAGTAGAAAATGGAGCAACATATCTTTCGCATAAATAATTTTTAACAAAATACGTTCAAAGCATGAAAGCTTACATAGCTATATTTTTATAGTTTAAGTTCTATCAATTTATCCAAAACAAACTGCAAATACATTGATATACTTGACGTTTTTTTATGATGATTTATAGTGACACCAGGTATATTAAAAAAAAAGTGATTGATAGTAGTAATCAAATTACAGGAAAAAAGATAAACTTTTCGTTAAAGAATTCCTACGAATGTAGATGTAAAGCTGCAGCTATATCTTATAATACTAAAGGCAATTTTTTATGTCAAATTGAAACATCTATAGTCAGCGAAGCTCCTGGATATTTTACTTAACAACTTTTTACGCCACGTCAAAAACAATATACTGCAAAATTGAACAGCAAACGTTAAGTACCTATAATGGATTATATGAGTAATAAATGTTACGTTAAACAACCTCAAATAATTATGTATTTTAGGGAAATCTTTTAAAAGGCGAACTTTTGCTACAGTTGATGAAAACTACAGATTAGAAGTAGAAAATAAAGTAGAAGACATGGATTCTGAAACTTATGAAAAAAATCTGTAAAAGGCTTTACCCAGAACTTACCTCATTGACATTGTGACACTAAATAATTTGAAAAATCAAATTAAGTTAGTAGTTAAAATTAGGGATGTCGTACCCGGTCTAAAATGAAACCCGGGTAAACCCGGGTACCCGAAATATATAACAAAAAAGTTAGTGTATATCTGAACATCTGAGGTAACTACTATTTCATTCTTTTACGGCGCGAGTTTTACGGTGTACTAAATTAAAATAGTACCTACTCACCAATTGAAATTGCAAGTCGTTTGTTTTTCGTAAATATTTTCACACTTCCAAGTGCTATCAAATTCAAGTAGTACGTGACTTTTTGTGCGAAATTGGTAGCAGCATCAACATCACACAGAGGATGTTTTTTTTACTGCACCCATACTGACGCGAATTAATGGTAGGTACTATTGACGGGTTGAATATTTCCGTGAAGCGAATTTATTGCCTTATATGAAACAAGAAACAACATTATGTGGTATGGATGGGGTGATTCTTGTTATTACTGCATGGTTATGTTTTTCCACAACTTATTCCTATTGTTTTTAAGTTTTAATTTAAATAAATCCTGCAGCAGAGCGGAGCATCTGTCGCCGTGGGTTATGGTGTGACAGCTGCTGCTGTGGCCTGTGCTATTAGCTCGGGTGTTATATACAGAATTTGAACGACACCTTCGAATTTTTTTAGCATTTCCTTGCACCACTTGACGCGTGCCGACATGCCGATCTGATAATAGTAATTTTTGTATTAAGTGCGCGAAATGAGTGTTTTTTTATGGCTCGTGAGAATGTCAATTTTCAAAACACGAATTTTGCCACGAAATACAAAGAACGTTTTTTCTACAGCCGTCAGAATAACAGATTCTCTGCAACAAAATCATACGTATATAGCAAATAAGTAGAGTAATATTATTATGTACGTAACGTTTTATATGTGTTGTAACTAAGGAAATGGTGTTTGTAATAATAAATTTAAAATCTAGTGCGTAATAGTTATTTACTATACAAGTGGGATAACAGCATCATTAATATACGTGTGTGTAGGTTACAAAATTGTATCTACTCTAGTGGGATAAGTAACTCATTACGTCACTCATTTGCCACTATTTCAGTTACGTAATGAAGCTCATTACACAACTCAGTTGCGTAATGGTTTCATTACGCAGCTGAGTTGTGTAATGGCTTCATTACGTAACTGAAATAGTGTCAAATGAATGACATAATGACATTTGCCTACTAAAATATTTTTGAAAATGACAGATCTGACATTTCTCTTAATGCACTTTTCTCAATTTTAGGCAGTCGTAGATAAAATTTTGTACAATACATGTGTGATAATGCATCATTAATATACTTGTGTGCGTACATACACGTATATTAATGATGCTGTTATCCCACTTGTATAGTAAATAACTATTATTTCCGATCTAGTGTGTGAAACGCAATTTCACGCACACTTATTGAAACGTTAATGTCACTTTTATGTGTCAGTTGTAGAAAAAATCATTTCACGCACAGCATCGATATTTTTCGCGACAACAGAGGTGGATGAACGACCTTCGCAAAGATAGTCATCAAACGTTGGTCTTCCACGCTTGAATTCGTCGAACCATTTGTAAACCGTAGTTTTGGATGGTGTTTCATCCCCAAATAACGAACTAAGTTTTTCTACACATTACTGCGGTGTTAAACCGTATTGACATTCATAAAAGATCATCACTCGAAGATAACGATTCGAAATTTCCATTTTTCACACAATTAGTATTCTGTCAAATTCTGTTGAAACGAAACTGCTCGGTTTGAAATCGAACTGTCAACTGAATTATAGATTAATAACGTCAAATTTTACGAATATGACAATTGCAGGACGCTGGCAATGCAAGGAGTACTTGATTCCGCGAACTTTAGCAGTGTACCTCGTATAGTAGTGTAAAAAATAATATATGAACCACTGTTGAGAAGACTATTATATCCTTGCACTTGTTTTGGTTAATTGGATTTTGATCATCATTGAATATCTTGGAGGTGCAACTCTTCTAGGATAAGCTCTAAACAGTTAGAACAAACTACATGTAAATCTATAATTTAATTATTGTTTTAATGAATTTAGAAATGGAAGCTGAGTAATTATTTAAAAATAACTAATGTATTGCTTTTTATTGGTAATTTCACTAAGTCAACACCCTTTGTTGCAATTTTGAAAACATAAGCCATTCACAAAAACAAAAAAAGATTAATTCTGTCTTAGCTGACAATTTCCGTAAATTTCTAATTTCTATACAGGTAGCCGACTTCTACTAATAAAATAATAAGTTTCTGGTCAAGAAATGTATTACAATGTTGTTTAAAAATAAAATAAAAGTTTTCCATACACTATTACAGAAGATAATTCATTTTGTCATTGTAATTATACCGAACTGTTACTCAAATTATTTTTGCATAAACTAATCCCGCTCAGTTGTATATCAGGTAAAGTTAATGACATGTCAATCACTTATAATCCTCAGGTAGTCAAGTTAGAGATTGTCATTTGGGTTGCCTGAATTTCGAATATATCCTCGAAACCTCCTCCAGGTGAAATACTGAATCGACGATTTTGTATAGTTTTTTCACGATTCTAATTGTAAATAATTATTTAATAAAAATCCCTCTCGACAAGTTATTCTAAATTGCATTAACATTTTTACTTCGAGACAAAATTTTCAATTTGTTGGCGTAATTTTGTTATATCAACAAAACGTTAAAAAGTAATTAATCTAAATATACGGTTATCTAATAACTATAGGAAAAAAATCATCTGGAAGTAACAATTATATTGCAATTACCAACATACTAAAGCAAAGAGAAATTTTCTAAATTAATTCATATTCTTGTAATCGTGAGCAATAGTTTATCAATTTTGTGCTCTGATTCTCACAGTTCGCCGCGTCTGTCCTAAGAAGCCTTAAGATACATCACAAATAAATACTATAGGTCTGAAGAGGATATTATGGTAACCTAAATAATTACGTAAAGTCTATCTTTTTCCAGCATGACCTAGAGCAGGCTGTGGCTTCTAATATTTTTTTACAGCGTACTAACCTAACCTTAAAAATATTACTAATGCCACTCTTGACAACTGTTTGAAAACTGCAAAAGTTATTACAAGGTTTTGCAAAATATACCTTTAAAATTCCCAAAAAGTTAACAGAAGAAACTAAGCAAGCGATTCATTGTTGCTTTCATAAGTTTAGTTTAAAGTGGCAACTTGAGTGCTCCGTTACCTTGCTAACTTAATTTGTAACCAACATCGAAAACTGATCCTTTATCTAATAGACGTGTCTGTCCGGGACGCTGTTTTGTCTGTCTGGGACGCAGTTTTGTCTGTCTGGGACGCCGTTTTGTCTGTCCGGGACGCTGTTTCAGCAGCCAAACCGTAAGAGATAGAGAAAAAAGTTATTAAAGTTATATGTTTGGAATGGTCATGTCAGCTTAGGAACCGAATTTCAGTCACGTGGCACTTCCGGTTCTCGAGAAATCACAAAAAAGACCGTTTTTCAAATAGAACGCGTATTAAATAAAAATGTTTCAGCAGCCAAACGGAGCTGCGACCCTCTGCGCCTTAAAACGTCGATCGGTTAGGCAACCACTTTGACACCTTCCATGTCTGGGTACAGTTTTTATTTAATACGCGTTCTATTTGAAAAACGGTCTTTTTTGTTTTTATAAATGAGACATTTGTCTCACTGGACTGCTAGTTTTTAACTAATTTTCTATCTACACTCCTACAAAAATGTATGGCTATGTCCTGCTCTGAGTCATATTGAAAAAAGATAGACTGTACTTAATAAATGTACCGCAGAATCAACACTAGTCGATTTATTGTGCGTATTGTTGCGTTCTAGTTTGTATGACGATTATAATTATATAACCTGTCAACAGGGCCGTATCGTAATCAATGTTTAATAAAGAATTACTAAGTGTATCTCTGGATGAACAGACGATATGTATTAATTTATAAATATCAAACCTCCAAACGTTGTTTAACTTTTTCCAACCCACAGATATTTTTGAAACCACTATTTAAACAGCAATGCATTTTGTTGCTTAGAGGCAGGTTTTTGTAACTAGAGTCCCTATATATAAAGAGTTGTGACATGTAGACGACTCACTTTGGATCCACAAATCATGGAGTACCTGATTTTTGTTGAATTTAAATTTTATGCAGATCATGTATATACTCCATTCACTATAGTCCCGGATTGTCAAAACTGATGTTTTTTGGTAGCACTGTTGAATTGCTATTGTTTTTTTACTACTAGGTTGGACAACCCAAAAGCGTAATTTTTAAAACTTGCGTTTTTGTTACCTGGCAACTTTTATTTATTTTTGCTTAAGTCATAACCTATAATATACAGGGTGAATGAGACCATCCGTATCAGTACTTTTTTTAAAGAACGGTGAGTCGTAGAGAGTTGGGATAAAAAAATTATTATAAAAGTCATACTAAATAATCGAATGGTGATATTATTATTTCTCGAAAAAGTCAACATCACGAGTAGTTTTGTCCACAATGTTCAGAACTCCAAAATTTTAAATGGCACCATAAGTCAAAAAACGTATTGTTGAAAAGATCGTTAAAAAAGAAGAAAGTTTTGTAGGAAAAATTATTTTACTACTACCACCCCTTTTAGGTAATATTCGATTAAAGTTATTAAATTTGAAATTCGTTGTTAACAAACAAAATTGAAAAGTCGGCTTTTAAAATCTAGTTACCGAATTAAACAATGTTACAAGTGTAGATTAATACAACAAATGGAATTATTGACATTAAAACGTGTGTGTAACATTGTTTAATTCGGTAACTAGATTTTAAAAGCCGACTTCAATTTTGTTTGTTAACAACGAATTTCAAATTTAATAACTTTAATCGAATATTACTTAAAAGGGGTGGTAGTAGTAAAATAATTTTTCCTACAAAACTTTCTTCTTTTTTAACGATCTTTTCAACAATACGTTTTTCGACTTAGATATGGTGCCATTTCAAATTTTGGAGTTCTGAACATTGTGGACAAAACTATTCGTGATGCTAACTTTTTCGAGAAATAATAATATCACCATTCGATTCTTTAGTATGACTTTTATAATAAATGTTTGTATCCCAACTCTCTACGACTCACCGTTCTTTAAAAAAATACTGATACGGGTGGTCTCATTCACCCTGTATAGTGTTGACATTAGTAACTTTAATTAATTGTTTCTAGTTACCCATAGCTTGACTTAAAGGTATTAACCATGATATAAAGGATTGTCTTTAATTAGATTTTGACATTGACAATCCGTGACTACGTGAATAGAGTTTACCTATGGACAACAGTTTGGCAACCATTACAAATTAGAATCACATTTTGTGACAGTTGTGACAAATACTTAACAAATATTTTTAAATTAAAAATTATTGTGCAATGGCTGGTTGTTCAGCGATTAATTGTAAAAATCGAACAGATCTGGCATATCATTTGCATCTTTTTCTAAGAATGAGAAAATAAAGCGTCTCTGGGTATATAACAGCAAAATTAAGGATTTTAAGTCAACAAGCCGTTTATGTAATGAACATTTTGCGGATGATCAGTGGTTGATTAAACATGGAAAAACGAGACTGAAACACAATGCTATTCCAACACTATTCAATTTTTGGTAACCTGATTTAAATAAATGTAAAAATTCTGAAATAGAAGAAAACGAACTAATCAATGGTGATAGCATCAAACGGCAGATTATTCAGGCTGGTGGTAATCAGTACAAAAAGACAATTTTCCACTGAAGAGGTTAAATTACGTCGTCTCAAATTCTCTAACATTAGTTGCCAGCATTAAATTCGTATTCATACCAGATTTACAGCTGCCACTAAACATCCTACCCCACACCTAAACCTAAGATTATAAGCAGAGGTTTTTCATAACACAAGATTTCAATACCTTGATATGAACCGTTAAACAGATCGAAAAAACAAAGGAAACGTACGCCGCCCGAAAGGCGCCAGAAGAACAAAGAATATTACATCTGCTTAACAAACCGCCGCGATCCTACGCAAAAGTATTTTTCAAAACCCTAAAATCATAAAAATAAGTGCCATTACAACGAATTTCTAAAGTGCAGCAAGATTGCAACCATAAAACTTTATTGGAACCGGCCGGTCAAGAAAGGTGACAGCAAGCGAAATACGCCTCACGAATGTTTGCAGATTGAATTAAGAAATTTTCACTAAAACGCTCTTAAAACGGAATGCGCTCTGTTTTAATCCCACATAAGGATACCTGCCGATAGGAGGAATAAGCCGCCACCTGATAAAATCAATCCCAAGTTTCTAGCACCCAGGCAGATCGAGAAAAACGAATTTTTCCATCAGCCAGCGAATGCATGCGGGCGGAGCGGCCGAAATTCAGCATACACAGCGGCCCGGGGAAAGGCAGTTTGTAACGAAGAAATCAGGGCCACGACCGAGTACAGCGGGCAAAGATGCAAAATTACAAATTAAATTTTAATTAGCGGAAAGAAGCATCACAGGAAGGCGTGAATAGTCTCAAAATTCCTGTAAAAATAGCGCGCAACCGATC
Source organism: Agriotes lineatus (assembly GCA_940337035.1). Lineage (NCBI taxonomy): Eukaryota > Metazoa > Arthropoda > Insecta > Coleoptera > Elateridae > Agriotes > Agriotes lineatus. Next base: position 4,080 of record CALNHX010000708.1, on the reverse strand, counting down.
GAAGCATAATAAACTTGATTGATCACGCCGCTCAATTAAACGCTATAATCCGAAATACATCGAAAACGGGCAAATCATCCCTTCTACTTCGACCAATGAGCTGCGAGATCGCGTTTGACAAAGGACTGGCTCCTTTAAATAGTCAGACGCTGGCAGTAGGAAATCACTCTGCCTCGGCGGGTCAATCCAGCAGCAACTCAACCCAGGAGAGTCCACCAGTAGCCACTTCAGCTCGAGGAACCATCCAGCCTCTCCAGGACCTCCAGCCACTTCTGGACTTTGTCTTCTGCAGCATCCAGCCACTTCTGGACTTTGTCTTCAGGACCATCCAGCCTTCCAGCAGCATCAACCCAATCCAGGAGAGCCGAACAAGCATCCACTCAGCCCAGCTAGCAGCTCCAGCCTTTCAAGGATCTACCAGCCACAGCCCTCTCCAGAGCTTATCACCCACGGGGACTTAGGGCCAATCCTCCGCATTGGACTCTGCTGCCTTCCGTCTTCGGGCAAAGTTGGGAACTCGAGCCACTTCCGCCAACCGCCGCCTCCGCCGAGGAGATCAGCACTGCCGCCGACGTTGCCGCCGCCGCTGCTCACAGCCCGCCGCCCCGTCGCCAGTCGCCCCCGCCGCCGCTGCAACCGCAGAAGGAAGCCGCCAGCCGCCGCCTCCGCCAAAGGAGATCAGCACTGCCACCGACGTTGCCGCCGCCGCCACTCTCAGCCCGCCGCCCCGTCGCCAGTCGCCACCGCCGCCGCTGCAACCGCAGAAGGAAACCGCCAGCCGCCGCCTCCGCCAAGGAGATCCGCACTGCCGCCGACGTTGCCGCCGCCGCTGCTCTCAGCCCGCCGCCCCGTCGCCAGTCGCCACCGCCGCCGCTGCAACCGCAGGAGGAAGCCGCCGGCACCGCCTCCGAAGGACCACACCAGCTTCCAACTGCGGATGCCAATCCGCCATTTTCTTTTCTTTTTCTGTACATATATGTTACCTAGTTATAAGCTTATTTGTATGTAAGTTAGTGTAAATATAATAAACTTTGTTCCAATCAAATCCAGTGTCTAGCTGAGGGTAACGCCCACCCTCCTCTTCCGAAACCGACGCCATTGAAGTAACCCTACCGCTGAGCTTAGACGTAGGCTTGTTAACCTGTTTATTTCACCCCTGAAGTTAGCACCACAACTTCAAAAAATGTTGTTTTTTTTAAGAGTTTCCGTTGCACTCCAAAGAGTTTTAAGGTTCCTTGCTATTTTTAAAAATAGTTGCAAGTATTTAAGAGAAAAAAATGTGGATCGAAGATTAGGGGTGCTAACTTCACTTTTTCCTCGGACAAATACCACTATAACTCTTTTTCGGTCATACTTATTGAAAAATCTCTCAATACTTTTCGATAGAACTCGTCGGGGTGCCACTACAACTCTAACAGAAACTAACGATTTTCAAAAAAAAATTAATGAATGGAAAAAATATCCTTTTTAAATTTTTTAAAGTTCCGGTAGTTCTAATGAAAGTTCTGGTAGCACCCGGACGAGTTCTATCGATAACTCTAATAACATTTTTTGATAGGACTCGAAGTAAAAAAGTTACACATATTTTTGTGTTAGCACTTTCACAAAACGACCAATTCCTGGAAGCAATTTTTTAAAGTTTCGTTAGCTCTAATGGGAGTTCGAATAGCACCCCGACGAGTTCTATCGTTATCTTTAATAACATTTTTTGATAGGACTTGAAGTTGAAAAGTCGACGAAATACGCTCGCGAGTGAGTTGGGTTGTATATTAAAACTGTATGACAGTAAATTGTCATAAAAAAAATTATTACGTATTTAAAATTTGTTGGCAAACGTTAACCATGTTCAAATTCATTTTAAAATGTATTACGAAAATTATAGTAAATACATATTTATGAAACCTTTTTAACCAATACACACTTTATTAATAATTATATTTTTGCACATACGGAATTGTGTTCTTTAACTGGAAGATGGTGAAAGTTGGATATATCAGGGCCATCCAGGTAAGCAGTAGGTTGATGATTCTCGGGGTAGCTAACACAATGGCGATGATCTCGACTCTATAGGACCCCCGCGAGTAGGCCTTTTGAGTGCTTAACTTTGCACCTTCCCTTGCTTACTTATAAACAGTTACACATCATATTTAGTCCAGGCAATGGATAGTTTTACCAAGCAAAAGGTCGTAACCAAATGAAATTTGGTGGGATCGTAAAATTTACTGTCCTGAACCGCTCGCACCGCCTTCTTGGATAAATAGCGACCAAAATCAGTTTTTTGTAAATATCTCCGTTCCTATTGGTCCTACGAAAAAAAAGTTCAGTTATGAATTGAAGATCATAAAATTGTACATCAAATATGTTCTATAAAGTTTTTTCGTCAGACCAATAGTTTTTCAGATACAGCGCGCCAAACGAAAGCGAATAATGGTAATGTAGCGGTGGAGCAGACGTGTCCGTACAAAATATAATGCAGAAAACTGTGCAAATGCATTTGTTAATAATAGATATTTATGTGGAAATTACTTTGCACGTATCACTCAGCTCACATTTAAGCACACAGATGCAGAAAAAAACGCTCCACCGCTACATTACCATTATTTTCTTGCGTTTGGCGCGCTGTATCTCGAAAATTATTGGTATAACAGAAAAATGAATACAACACATTTTATGTACAATTTTATGCTCTTCAATTTATTATTTCACTTTTTTTTCATAGGGCCAATAGAAACGAAGATATTTGCAAAAAACTAATTTTGACCGCCATCTCTTCAAGATGGCGGCGCGAGCGGTCTTCGCACAAGGTCGAAAACTCAAGGTTATAATCAGGACAGTAAATTTTACGATCCTACCAAATTTCATTTAGTTACCACCTTTTGCGTGGTAGACCCCGTATTTTCGCACCACTGCTTCGACTAATTGTGTTTCCATGTAATGAAGAATCCTTACAGCAGACACAAAATCAAAGGCTGCAACTAATCTAAACAAGTTACAACGACATACAGCATCTTTGAATCGAAATTCCCAAGAAATCGTCTTTTTGGGTGACCCCGTTATGTCAAACTTCTCCGCCCCCCCCCCCCTCTCTACATTACTCTACTATTCCGATGAACGATCAAACAACAAAATAAACTTAATAAAATGCTTCTACCATGCCATCGACAATATAGAAAAAACTAATTATTATATAAATTATTATGTAGAGTAGGTATCACTAACGTATTTATGAAAATATGCAGGGTGTTTTATTAATAATTGGAAATACTTTAACTGTAGAATCCTGGGCTCAAAATATTAATATTTAACCCAAATTACTTAGATAAAATGTGGCTCCTTACTGAGATATAGGGTGTTTTATTTAAAAATTAAAAAAAAAATTTCTCCTCTACTTGAAAACTATTTGACGTATCAGTATTTAATTTGGCAGGAAATGTAGACACTGTAAACCATGTTAAATTATGTTAAATAAACGTTTCTGGCTACTACCAGAGGCGTACGACAGGGGCAAGTGATTGGTTGACCCTTTCCAAATTCTACGCCACTGGCGGAATTGCCATTTTAGCACAATTTTTCGTGGTTGTTCAATTTAACACCATTATTTCCGCAATCCTTTTAACATTCAAGAACTGTTAGTACACCATACCGAAATGTTGCGTACGCCTCTGATTTATTGTGTCATTTAGTATAAATAAGATTAACAATTTAATGTCAATATGATAGATGTAAAAATGTTACCAATACGAAACTTGGAAATTACTACATTCTAACAATAGTTCCGTTTTTCACCGCGGCTCAATCTAGATCTCTAACCTGTAACTGCTTTCTTTATTATTAAGTTTAATCAACTTTATAATATGTGTCACATAAATTGCTATGGTTTGTTGTAATAATTATTAATTTACTTATGAGATGTGTTTTTATCAATTGTAATCTCAGACTTAGACTGGTTAAAATAATTGGTGTTTTGTATTTTTATCGACTGGACTGAAAATAATAGTTATTTACTATACAAGTGGGATAACAGTATCATTAATATACGTGTGTGTAAGTTACAAACGAGTGCGTAGCACGAGTTATGTA